>VXAK01001502.1:7175-50855 GCA_013399435.1 Arenaria interpres | reverse complement strand
CAGCAGATGTCAAGGTGGTTGAAATCCCCCAGCCGGGCGAGAGCCTTCGAGCGTGATGCCTTCTGTAGCTGGAGTAAGAAGACTTCATCAGTAGGCTCCCCTTGATCAGGCGGCCTGTAGTATACACCAACCACAAGGTTTCCCTTGTTACCTCAGTCTCTAATTCCTACCCATAAGCTTCCACTTCCTTCTGGCTATGCTTTTGGTACATCTCTTCATGCTGTATCCATTCCTTAATGGAGGGCAGCATCTCCACCCCTCCTTCCCTGCCTGTCCCTTCTGAACAGCTTGTAGCCCTCAGTAGCCACACTCCAGCCATAGGATACGTCCCACCAGGTTTCAGTAATGGCCACTGCATAATAGTTTTCCAGCAGCACAGTAGCTTCCAGCTCCTGCTTGTTGCTCATGCTGTGTGCGTGTGTGTAGAGGCACCTCAGCTGGGCTGTTGGCTGTGTCACCTTTGTAGCGGAACACCCCTTGAGGTGTTTCACGGGTATTTCCCTGTTGACTCTGACTACCTCAGGAGCCCCTGGCTCTTCTCTGTAAGGCTTTGACTGTGATGCAGTGTCCCCAACATGTCTCAGGGCAACAGCTTGAAGGCCCTGACTAGCACCCTGTCCCTCTAACCTTGATGTGTTACAGCTTGTCACAGACAAGCCTGATGTTATTATCCCCCTTCACATCTAGTTTAAAGCCCTGTCTATCAGCCCTGCAATCTCTTGAGCAAAGACCCTCTTTCCCCTTTGAGAAAGGTGTCTCCCATTTGATGCCAGCAAGCCTGATGCCATGTAGGCCATCCCATTGTCAAAAAACCTGAAATTGTGGTGTTGACACCAGCCATGGAGCTGTGTGTTAATAGACTGGATCCGTCTGATCTCTTCCAATGTCACTGCCTGCAACTGGGAGGAAATGGAGTGCTATGGTTGACTGAGAGTTCCAAGGCTTTTGAAGCTACCCTGGGGACTCCTCCAGATGTCAGTCTGGCTTTCTTGGGCACCGCTCTACTCAAGTCTAAAGTAGAGCCCTTCAAGATTGAGCCATCTACATTGTTTCCGGGAGTAGTCTACTGCTGGGTGTTTGTGGTTTCTCCACACCCTGTGGAATAACTCCTTCCCAGGGTTATTTTGATGCTGTCAGTGCTGAGCAACTATGTCTTTGTGTTTTCAGAATGATCTGGGATTTTCACCTGCTCTTCTGTCCACTCCTGGCAATGTTGAAAGCACAGTGTGGCACTTGACAGGTCTTGCCACCATGGCATGGCATGACATTTGTTCTGCCAATCTTCATCTCTGCCACCATTGCTTTGGCACCAAGAGATGGGGTTCCTCTGTACTCTGAGTTGTCTCTTGCAAAGCAAAGGAATGAGAAGATGGTTTCTGTCAAGATACAGAGAGATGACGCTGTTCTTCCTTCGGCCTGTCCTTAGCATTTTCAGTCACAGGACCCTCTTCACCTTACTTTCAGTAAAGCTGATTGTGGTCCTCTAGTAGTTTTTATACCACCACCAGAGGAAGCCAATAATTCCATGAGCAGAAAGTTTAATCAACTTTTGCTACTAACACTTAGTTGCTCAATGTCAAAATTACGGTTCACGTTTCTGTCTCTGTACTGAATGAGCTTCTCCTAAATGCCAGCTTGTAGCAAAACTGCTTTCTATTTCCAGTTATTAACCAGTCTCCAGCAGCAGTCTTTCAGTTTGACCATGGTGCTTTTCTCTGTGTCCTAGGACTCCTTGCGTGCCTCACTCAACCAACCATCCTTCTGATACCTTATGACTTCCACAAAGGGGTGTTCTATGTCTCAGTTATTGTTTGCCTTCATGCTATGTGCTTGGCAGAAGCTCACGTGATTTAATCAGAATTTCAGAACACCTCATTTGGCTGGGTTGGCACTACAGAGGAAGTGTTTGTTGTTCTGTAAATAGTTGTTTTTTCAACGTGAACCTGGAACCAAGATCTTTTAGTCAAATAGGTCTCAAGTAAAATTTTGCAAAATCTTAGGGACCGAGATTTTTTTTTTGCTATTAAAATACCCACTGTTTAGTGAAATGCCTGTGCCAAGATACTGCCAGTAGCATTTATCTGTCCTCAACAGCAAACAAAAAGGGGAGATGGAAGAGCAAAATAAAAAAATATATATTCTTCAGTCAAGATAGATTAATAGTGTTACACACAAGCCACACTCCCGTGCTGGTTATATCAGTTCTTTGTATTTTTGTATGATCTCAAATTGTCTTTCCTTGCTTTTTTTCCATTTGGGGAAATCAGAGTGCTTTCTAGTAATGTGGGAAGTAAACCGGTACTGCACAGAATGTGGTAGATGTGTTTTCATAATACATGGTTATGTGTAATCTGACCAGCCCTGAATTTTAAATGTTTTTACAAGTGGACGCTAATTAATTGTTCATTACCGGTTGAGGCTTACACTGGATTGTGCATCAAAAACTCTTAATGCAATTTATAGCATGTATCTTTTCTTTACAGATGTCTGATGGTTGTGATCATCTGTGAGATGTGCTTTAGTTACACTGCACCTAAAACATCTTTTCATAAAAACTAAAGAATTATTTGTAAATCTTCCACTCTGAATAAATGAAAAAACTGCCAGGTAGCAAGTTTTTCATGGGCCAGACATTAAATTGGAGTTTGAATACTCTGAATACTGCAGAGAGAATATTTTACTAGAATGCTTGTAGTGGAATGGAAACCTTCTGCTGAGTTCTCAACAATAAGGTTTTTTTAAAATATAGGAACCCTGCTAATTCAGACACTTCTAATTAGACCTCATATCTCTAGGTCTGTTTTTGGGAGCCCAGTTGGCTGGGCATAATTACCATGCCAGTTCACCGTTGGCAGTGATTTTGATGTCAGCAGTTTCACTTGCTGAGGCTACAAATCATGAATCATCAGTTGTGTTAGGATTAGAAATCCTGTGCAAGATTTTAAGATGTCTGCTACATGATTTGTAACTTCCTTTAAGTGTTTTCAGAATGATTAAGAGAAATGTTGCATGTTCTTCATGTGAACAAGCATAATAAGAGATTACACATTCTGGGAGCTAGAGCAAAAAACAAATTTCTGTTTCTTTTGCTTTTTTTT
The DNA here is from genome assembly GCA_013399435.1 of Arenaria interpres. Lineage (NCBI taxonomy): Eukaryota > Metazoa > Chordata > Aves > Charadriiformes > Scolopacidae > Arenaria > Arenaria interpres. Next base: position 47,757 of record VXAK01001502.1, on the reverse strand, counting down.
TTTTTTTTCCCCTAACTTATTCTTGTTTCATGGCCATTGCATGTACTTAATTCCAGGCAGTAGTTCATTGGGGTTTAATATCATGATGGGATGGCTGATGTGACAGTTCACATGCAGCACAGGAACAGAGAAATGCTCCAGCAGTCTTTGTTTGTGAGCATGGGAGCAGACACCTTTTGTGTCTCTCAGCCTCTTCAGACATTCCTTGAGCCTTGATAAGAGTTGTGAAGTTCTGCAATCTAGAGGGAAAGCTGAGGTTTGCTGTTTAGGCTGTTGGAAACCACAGTAACGGAGCATTAGGAATGATGCCTGCAAAATAGAGCATGCTGGCCATCTCAGAGAGAACCTCAGCTTCACTACCCAGCCTGCTTTTGCACGAAGTGATCTTATCTAGCTGAGCAGACTCCTGTAAACTGCTGCTCTGACAGCATCTAAGTCCTGATGACTGTATGTGGAAAGACTTGAAGAAAGCTGTTAGGCCAGGTTGATTTGCTCTAGCTTCAGGGATGCTTTAGTTTTGCACAGTTTAAAAAGAGCATATATATTGAATGTGTGTGTCTGGGTAGGTGTATATATACGTATGTGTGTACACACATGGTGTCTGTATGTATACACACATACACAAATGTCCATCATGTTTTGGATATGATATTCTTTAAAAAGGTAAAGTTCAGTGTTTTTTGCTGATTTTTTAAGGATTGAATGTTTTCACATTTTTACGATTTTGAATGGAAACATCTGGAATATCAATAGTTTCTCATAGGAAGACTCCCTGATGCGATTCCTCACTAATCACAGTACATAGCATACTTTCTCCTTTTTCCTTTCCTATTAACTGGTATATCTTGTTTGTTTCAATCTCTTCTTTGCATGAATTCCAAGGAGAAGAGAAGTGAATGAACTCTGTCTAGGAGGGGATTTGAGGTCACCAGTGGGAAATATTTTCACGATATCAGCTAGAGGGTATCAAAGAGAAGTTCAGGTTTGTGGCAGCCAAATTAAAGCAAGTCAGGACTCTGCCCAGTAAACCAAAGTCTCTTCTGCAAATTTTTCTGTTGTTTTAATTTGCATGGTGTTATTTTTGGCAATTAGTGGGGAATAGCAAGGGTAAATCCTGTATACTCTTGGATAAATTGGGTTCTGCCAATTCCAAAACATGAAGCATGCTAGAAGTGATTTTTATTTTTGTTTTCCATGTTTTGATATGAGAACTAATACTACATTTTTGCAACCGGGGCTTGGAATGTCTTTAGCCCTCAAATAACATGAGCTGTTTTGGCTACAGTGTTTTGAATTTTTCTGTTCAGCAGATCCGATAGATATGAATTGGCTATTGCTTGTCACTTGCAGACCATTTTAAATGAAGTCCTGCCTTAAGATACATCCTTATTACAATGAGCAACACTAGTGACTTTTGCTGGGTAGCACAAGAACATGAGAGGGGAGAAACTGACTCTGTATTTTGAAGATGAGGTCTGCCTGCGGCTTCAGTTTTCACTGGGTCTTTGTTTTCATTCTTTTCATCAAGTTGGTAAAACAGAGCTGTAGTCTAAACTAGATGTGATTGTATTGCAAGCTTCAACTTAGGTAATTTTGAACAGACTGCCTGAAATTTTGAAGTGACTCCAGTATGACTGGATAAACAATACAGTGATCAGATCACATTGAGATGGGGGTTTCATTTTGGAAACAGCTAACCACAGTTCATAGATCAGCATCAGATTTATTCATGAACCCTTTAATGTGGGCCTGTTTAGGCAAGTAAGAAGAACTTTGAGCTGCCTTACTGTTCCCTTCATCATGTGTACACAACTTGATATTAACTTGAAAATTGTCTGTGATGTGCAAGATCTTTCAGATGAAACGTCGCCAGCTGGCACGCTCAGTCTGATGGTGCCAAGGCTGAGGTGCAGCAATGTTATCTGCGAGTGCAAGCCTTAGACTTAATTTTCAGTTGATGATAGTACCATCGGTTGCATGTAAAGAACTGTTTGGGGAAGCCCGTGCTGTTTCAGGTAGTCTGAATCACCTTCCTAGTAGTCAGCTTTTGTGCTTTTGTAGTCTTGTTCACAGTCAATTTGAAAATGATATCTTAAATTCTTCCCCTTTAAATCAAAAGTAATTCTATAAGTGTTCATGTTTGTGTTATTGCTTAATGTAATATTTTTCCCCCTGAATTTTCCCCCCCCCTGATTTCCTCCATGTGAATGTACAGTTTACAAATCCGGAGGCAGGTTGACTCTTTTCTCAAATTTAAGCCCAGTGCAAGTTTTTATAAAAACCCTAAAATCAGCTTTTTAATGTAATCTGCAGCTCTTTAAATGCTTTTAGATACCGTCTGTATTTCGTAGCAACTAGGAAAAGGTAACCTGCTTTACTTGGAGACTTGTTGAATTAAAACTCTAGGAGAGTCTTCTATATAGTGTGGAAAATAAGGGGGCACGTGAAAACACTTGATTGCCAGGTCCATTTGAACCAGTTAACCAGAAAAGGCATACATCCACCACGTTTTAAGTGAGCAGTGAAGTTGTAGCCTCCAGATGACAGCAAGGCTTGCAGTTTGACTTGACAGACAGCTTCTCTGTCTGGCAAACATCCTGAAGCTGCTGGAGGCTTGTTCAGACAGATCTTTGAACGTCTGTCGGGCTAAAATGGCTGGTGGAGGGGACTGAGATGTGTTGGAGCATCTGTGCAGGAGGATGCTGGTGGCAGGGACTTACAAGAATAAGTAGACACACTAGTTTTTATGACTGTCTCTGTCCTGCTCTGAGAACTGTCATCAGCTAAAAGTCAAACAATAAAGCAGGCAGAGATGGCACGTTTAGGTTTAGGTACAGATTAGATCCCTTGGAAATTATAATCCCTGTGATTTCAACTGCTAAAATAAAGGATGCAACACTGGGTCTTAAGAGGTTCCTCTGCTGCCACAGGTAACTGTATCCTACGGAAGCATGACTGGGTATTTCTCTCAATGGTTTTATAAAATTCAGCCATTATTTTGTTTTCTTTGGGGATTTAATAACTTTGATGTGGATGCTGGTAAGTATATATCAGTTTTAAATTAGTGATCTGTCTTTGTAACCTTGTTCATTAGAGGTACTTAGTTAAATTAGGAGCATGTTCCCCCTGTCATAGAGTTGGTACCAAGGATTTTTTTGGGCCTCTTCCATCTTGTTAACTCTGATCATCCAGAGCTGCGTACGTGCCCAAGTCTATAGAGCTGTGAATGTGCTCCCAGAGATGGTACAAAGGTGGGCACAGGGGGAAACCTAAATTAGCTTCCACTTTTCCCCATTTGCGTCCATCGTGGAGTCCTGGATGAAGTGATGTACAGTGTTTTGATGGTCTTTTCCTTTGCAAATGTAGGGGAGAGAGGGATTTTTTTTCAGGCTTCCTCCTCCACTGAAAAATTCAGGCGCCTACCTATAGGGAGGGCTTTAGTGGGTCAGATTCCAGGGTCTACACAAGCAATGCAGCTGCACAAGGCAGGGTGAGGTGACCAGGAGGATTGTGCTGTGGAGGTTTTTTCTCAAATATCCCGGAAACATGAAGCCTGTGAGACAGAGCGACAAAATGAGACCTGACCCAGTGACCAGCTGGGTTTCCCCTGGGAGGTTGTTCGACATTTTAGTGTAGCCTAATGGTGAAATCCTCCTACAGGGCCTTTCCCAAATCCTACAATCTGTCAACAAAAAAAATTTCGTTTGCCAGTCAGGCTTCCAGGAAGCTGGGGACAGAAGGACCACCCCTGCGTTGTGCACAGGGCCAGGCCTTCCCCGGCTGGGCCGAGTCCTGGCTTTCGGAGGTGCAAATAACCACAGTTCTCTTGTGGGCTGATGATGCTGCATGGTTTTCATGTTGACATGCTCCCCACATGCAGCACTCCGGAGGAAATGTGGTAGGGGTGATGCTGACATTTTTACTTCCTTTCCTTACTTAACGAACTGGATTTATTTTAAACAGAATTTTAGGGTGGTTAAACAGCTACATTTGCACTTCTCTACTTTGAGGAGTTATTAATGTTTTTCAGAACTATGGAATTTCTAATTTAATATGAACACAGCTCATGCCTTAAATCTACTGCAGGGACTGCAGAAATTTGCTAAATGCATTGCGACTTAACCACAAAGCAGTCAGACTGTTTCTGTTCTCTCGTGCTAACTGAAGTGACAGAAAGTAATTATGTAGAATTTAAACTACAGTAGACTAATGATTTTCATTTTCCTTTTCTAAGACAGACAGATATATGTTTTGGGGAGAGATTTGCATAATTTTTGTTTTTAATTTATCTTAGTTACGGTGGAAGAAGTGTGTAGTGTCTGGGAATCCCAGCTTTAGTAAGCAAAGTGAGGGAGCTGTTGTTTGGCTACATAGCTGCATAGGGCTTAAATCTGACATGCAGAAGAAGGCATGGGACATCGTAAACTTCAGCTTGGATTATTATTGTTTGTCTGGCTGTCAATATGCTCTTTATGTGTGTATAGTTCTTTTATGTTAATTTTAAAGGAGCTTCCACTCATAAGCTCATGAAGTACAAACATCAACAGATTAAAAGTATGACTGTCTGCCCAGAACACTGCAGTACTGTCTTCCAGAAAAACTTAAAGTAATTATACGTGCAACTCTTGTGGAATGAAAATTGGCCACTTGATATTTAATAAAGAGAGATCTGCTTATCATATAAAAAGTAGGAGATTGCTGATTTCAGAGCAGTACTGAGTGTTTTCATTTATACTCAAAATATAAATGGCTCAAGGTTGGGACTTAATTTTTTTCTATACAGTTTTTATCTAGGCTGTAAAATGTACTGTTAAAATGTTCTTTAATATTTCTTTTCTGGAGCACCATTGGATAAACATGAGCAAATGTTTAATTTTGTCTGTTTTTACAAATGAATATGATAATTTCACCATTCCTGCAGTTTTCTAGTGAGCTAACTTTGTATCAGTTACATGTCTTTCCAATTACAAACGTTCTTTTCAAGGAAACCTGCAAGTTAAGATCATCTTTTGTCTGTTGATCACATGGAGAACTTGAGAGAGGCTAGGGCACTCCTGAAAAAAATGCATTCTTGGACCAGGTAGATTTATTATTATTTATTATAAAAATCTACTCAAGGTTTTGGCAGACCAGGCCCCTGCTCTGCCAAGTGTGAAGTGTGTTGAAATCCCGAGCAGCACAACAGTGTCAGGCAGGTAGAAGAGCTGCTTGGCCACCTCCACTCTGGCAAATCCACAAAGAATTAAAAGCAAGAAGCAATTAAAACCAAAGATCAGAAGCAAGCTGGAGCTGGTTAAATGCTGAACAGAGAGACCATGCGCATATATATGGGGTTTTTTTCAGTTCTATCCCCATTTTACACACAAGAATTTGTCAGCAGGACAGAGACTTAGTATGTTCTTAGAATCATAGGTGATTCTGTGATTCTGTTCTAGGTTGGAAGGGAGCTTTAAGATCACTGACCACCAATGATCAAACCACCCAAACTAACACAGCCAAAACCATCATTAACCCATGTCCCTTAGCACCATGTCTACCCCTCTTTTAAATACCTCCAGGGATGCTGATTCCACTACTTCCCTGGACAGCCCATTCCAATGCTTAATAATGCATTCTGTGAAGAACCTTTTTTCTGCTATCCAATCTGAACCTCCCCTGGCGCAACTTGAGGCCATTTCCTCTTGTCCCATCGCCTGGGACTTGGGAGAAGAGACCGACCCCCACCTCTCTACACCCTCCTTTCAGGGAGTTGTAGAGAGCGAGAAGGTCTCCCCTCAGCCTCCTTTTCTCCAGGCTGAACACCCCCAGCTCCCTCAGCCTCGCCTGATGAGACTTGTTCTCCAGACCCCTCACCAGCTCTGTTGCCCTTCTCTGGACCCCCTCTAACCCCTCAATGTCTTTTTTTTTGTGATGAGGGGCCCAAAACTGGACACAGCACTCAAGGTGGGGCCTTACCAGTGCCGAGTACAGGGGGACGATCACCTCCCGAGTCCTCCTCACCTCGCTGTTCCTGATCCAGGCCAGCATGCTGTTGGCCTTCTTGGCCACCTGGGCACACTGCTGGCTCCTGTTCGGCCGACAGGTGACCAACACCCCCAGGTCCTTTTCTGCCAGGCAGCTCCAGCCACTCTGCCCCCAGCCTGGAGCGCTGCAGGGGCTTGGTGGGACCCAAGGGCACGACCCAGCACTTGGCCTTGTTGAACCTCATCCCGTTGGCCTCAGCCCATCCAGCCAGCCTGTCCATCTTAAATGTGATGTCACTACACCCAACACAAATGGCTGTGTATTTTCCTCTCAGGCTTTGAGGGGAAACTGATGAATGGAAAAGGAAAATCTAGTGGCTGGCTGAGGACCAGGCTATCTTTACTCCATCCAAATAAGTAGAATTACTGCATTTTCTCAGTAAACCTTAATTGTTTGATCCTTGCTATGTGCTTCTTCCTGTGTCATCTGATGAATGCCATGAATTAAATATAGTACATTCATTTAAATGACCCACAAGGAGTTTTTCCTCCCTATCTTATCCCAGCCAGCTTGAAAAATAACTGCTATGTGCTTTTATTTACCACATCCTGCACCACATGATGCTTCCATGGATGGAACCAAGGAGAATACATAGCATTGCCATTCTGTGATTGAAAATTAGATTACAGATTAGAAAGCCCATAGGGACAACTGTGACCAGATAAAACAGTCCCCTGCAGGCCGTAAGACTGTTCTAATTGGGGCAGATCTAGAAAGAAACATCTAATCTTGGCATAAACAGTTTCAGTGATGGATCATCCAAATGATGCTTGGTATGTTTTTGTAGGATTTGCTCTGGCTTGTGATTTTTCAGCTTTTGGGAAGAGCAAGAAGAGGTCTTTCTTCCTTTTCTTTTGATTGCTTTGTTTCTCCCTTTATGTCATGCCTTGAAATGAATCTAGATTTAGCTAGCCACTAGGTCTTATTAGACTTGTTGTCTGCCGAAGTGAAAAGACCTCTGTCAAATGTTTTTTTCCCATACTGATGCAAACACAGTGGAATTAAGTTATTCCTTGGCCCTCTCTTTGTGGGCTGGATAGAGCACAGTCCCCAAGCTTTTCGTTAGCAGACATAGTTTTCAATCCTGTGTCTTCACGTATTCCTAAACAAGGCTCCTTGTATGTGCTAGCACTGCATTTCCTTCATTGAATAAACCTGCATGTCAAGGCATGCTTTATATGACTGGTTTTCTTGTCACAAAATACCTGATAGTTTGGGGAACACGAAATAGAAAAGGAAGTTGACAGTGGGGACATTTGCTGATACCCAAGTGGCATTTGCAGAAATTTAGCGGAAACTGTGCATTGTACCTGTGCTGTACCCTGGGGGAAAAAAAAAAACAACACCACAAAAAACCACGTTAAAAAGTGTCTTTGTCGATGAACAACATCTGTTCAGACAACCTTCAGCATCGTCCTGCATGCATAGGTGACAGCATTAGTTAAACCTGGAGGCAAAAGCCCCTTTTTCTCAGTCCTACCCTGCAGTTTTGCAGTGGCACTGAGGATGTGGCTGGAATCCCTGGCATGGTGATGCAGTGACCTTCCCACAGTTTCCCTAGGGACAGAAAAGTTCTTTTGCAGTTAACATAATTGACAGAGAAAGAATCCTGTTTTAAGATGTGGAAGCTTCGGACACCATACGCGACGACCAATATGATCAGGTAGATGCCCCTTTATTGCACAGATAGCTCAGCTTTTATAGACAATTCCCAGGTGATGCTTTTATAGTGGACTATTATTAGCAGGTGATAACTAGTTACATGTTCCCATAGTTGGCTATAATGAGCTGTTTACACACACACAGAGTCTTTTCTAATTTTTTCTCTTCTTCTCAAGGTCCTACTTATCAGTACATTCAGAAGACAGCTACTCCTTTTCTGCCAGCTGCGTTAGTTTACCAATTACAGCTTGACCGTTCAGTGACCCTGAGGCCTGCACTGTTGTCAAGGGCCTGGACTATTGTCAGAGGCCTGTTGTCAACAGCGGCCCAGAGCTTGGGGTGCTCACAGGATGACCATTAATTTCTAAGAATTCAACCACACTGTTTGTCTCAGGGTAAGGAGCTGTGGGATTAAACGTAGATACATTGTGCACACGCCGAAATGAAGGCTGTCCTGAAATTGGAGTCCCTGTGCTCTGGGAGCATTCCTGCTTGGGATGGGCACACTGAATGTGTTTTACATGCATACTCTGAATTTCTTTAATAGAAGGATGCTAAGGTTATTTTTGTGTTTATCAGACTCTCCATCTTGATGCATTTCAGCAGCTTATCATTAATTCCTGCCATAAAACATCATTTTTCTAAAAACGTCATTTTCTCTAAGGAGTAGGTGATTCTCTGGTTTACTTTCGGTAAAACTTGGACTCTGAAGCCATTGGCAGAATTTCCTGTGCCTTCATTGAGGCCAGGATCTCACCCTTTATGAAAATTTAATAAGACAGAAATATTGTTGACGTGTGAGCATAGTTCTTTGTGATCTATGCAGCAGGTTTGAGCCAAAGTTGAATTAAATCTCAGACCTGAAAGTCTGATTTAAAGGTCCTTTTTTATTTCCTAGACAGGAACTATTCCTTGGTCTGTTGTAGGAGACGAATGCGCATTCATGGTTTCAAAATGCTAAAAGACATTAGCTACTGTTCCATCTCTCTTGTGTCTGTCCAGTGCTCCGTGGGCTGTGCAGTGGGATATACAAGTAATCTCATTCAGATGACTTTGTCGACTATGCCATTTGAAATGGTGGCCTGAAATAAAAGCACTTAACGCAGAGGTCAGCGAGCGCCTGATATTCTTTGAAGAATCCATTTGTTGTGTAAGCAGTTGTACTGTTGTGGCGCCGACTTTAATTAAGGCTCTGACAGTATTTCCATAATGAACCATATTTTAAAAGGATTTATTACTCAACTGCAAAATCTGCTGCAGGCTGAGACTTTGACTAAGAAAGCTTTAACCTTAAAGTGCTTTCTTAATGTAAAAAGCTGTTTTTTAAAAGTATGGCTGCAAGGAAATCTTCAATGTCTAGGCAAAATCTTTATTTATAAAAAGAGTTTTCGGTCTTATAGACAATGAATTTTTAAGTGGCTAGTATTGACTATGTTGCTTAGGATATTTTTAACCATGAAACATCCATTATGGTCATTCTATAATTTGATGTAATTTGAATACTGAAGTATCTTTTATTCTTTGTGCAACAGTATAAAAAGCCTCATTTAGGACTGGGACCTTATATGCTAGAGGGATTCCAAACACAAGGAGAGTTCCTGCACTTTAATACCCTTCCTGTAAATCACAGCAGACCAAGGGTAGGAAGGGGCATGTGTTAATGCCAAGCAAATGAGCATGGAGGTAATTGCAACTTTTACACATGTTTAGGATACGCTTGCTCTGCTTTGTTTTTAGCCAAAGGCGTAAGTAGGGAACTTAGAATAACATGTTTTAATGAGACAGGTGCATTGTGTATGAACTAACAGAGCAGACCACCTGTTAAGGTCCATGACATGATTTTTGAAAAGAATTGCTTCCAGATACCTGGACAGGTTTTCTTTGTTTTGTTGTGTTTGGTCTTTTGGGTTTTTTTTTCCTGTCTTGTACTTAGTCAGGTGAGAAAATATCAGTTTCCTGCAAAAGGGACTGAGCTGTAATTGATTTTCTCTTCAGTAACTGGTTATTTAGAAATTCTTGTAGGGTAGGAACCCATGCCAGTAGGTTTTCAGCAGAATACTCTGAAATATATCAAGGCTTTCCTGAGGTTTTTATTCTTCCAAAAGAAGTTTCCTATTTTGGGCTGAAAAGCACTTCTGTTATTTACTATTAATGTGATAACATTTAGCTGCTTATTCTGGATTATATTTAAATATACACGAGTTGATCCAGGGAGGAGACATAATACTGTGCAAAGCCTGGACCACTCACTTAATGGGTTTCTGTTGCCTTTGTGACAAGTCCAGGTTCCACAGAATGAAGGGATTTGTTGAAAATAAGTAATTTCCAATCCTAGTGATTGAGAGTGAACCTTCTGAACAGTAGCCTGAAGATGCAGTGGCAATTTTCTTCAGCTTCAAGTGCATTAATTGAAGACCTTTTGAATCTTTGTTCCTTACTAGATATGAATTAACAATCATGCAATACATAATAAAAGGGCAGAGTTAAACGCTACCCAGGAAGTGATGAGTATTACCTCTTCCAGTGGAACAGTGCTTATTGCCACAGTTACTTTGCAACCTAGATGTTTTCTCAGGAAACAGTTCAGCCCCTGGGCATCGGTGGGATTTTCGCTGTGAATTAAGATATTTGGTCCCAAATTTGTAGTGCTTGATCAAGAGTTTGGTCTTTTTTAAAATGTAATTCTATTCCACAGAAGATTATTTTTTTTAATCTACCGACGTAATTCTACTATTATTCTTTACTTTTTTTATTTTCCTGTCATGAGTTTGTTATAGGGGAGGGCAGGGGGAAGGGGCTGTAAGAGTTTTTTCTCTGGTGGTTTTTGGCAGAGAGTTTTGATTATATCATACAGCTCTTCAGAAATAGAAATACTGTTTTTTCAACTATCATCATAGTATTTTTCATGTGGTTACAGTGATATCAGTTTTTTTCTGCAACATATGGTATGTTTGGTTTTAGTTTGGTTTTTTTTTTTAATCCAGAGTTAAAGAGTCACCTTAAATTCTAAGCTTCTTTTGCTATATCTGAAACATTAATTTTATACTTTGTATAACTAGTGAGAGAAGTTTTAAATAGGAAAAGAGAAATAATCAGTAACTCCGAGGGCAAACAGAGCTCTATGCTTACTTTCAAAGCTGGAGATGCTGAAGTTTGATGCTTATACAGCAACAACATAATGCTTCACGCAGAAAAAGCCTTTAATACCTTTCTACATCGCTGTTTGTGCCTGAGACTTGAAGGTGATCTGTACTGCTTTGTGTTTCAGCAATGCCTCGGCTGCTATTCAGCTCTGCTGCAGCAGGTGGCAATGCTTCCAGTGATTTGGCCACTGGTGGAGGGACAGATTGTCTCTCTTGTGTTCTGAACTCAAACGCTGGACTGCTTGTGGTCTCCCGTCTTCCCCGTAGCCGCTCGTCCAAGTTGCAAGTGGTAAGGCAGAAAGGCTGTGGGAATCAGGAGGAGAGCAACACACTGTCTGGGGTACATGGCTGCAGTGATTCCAGAGGGTTTCTGCAAGATCCCGTGGGAAGCAAGTGGCAGTGCCACAACAGGTTGAGGCCAATTGCTGTTCGCCTCCTCTCTTCACAGCCTGAGGCTTCTTCCTGACACTTTTTCTTATCAAGTAGGCAACCTGGGATACACTTGAGTGTTTTGGTTTGGATTTCTTTAGTAATAAAGGTATTTACTCCTGTTTTCCCCCTCCACCCGCCTTCTTAAGGAGTTTGTTTAAAACTTAAGATTTCTTTTTAACTAAGGCTCCGCTGCCAAAATGGGAAGTTTCCTTGGCCTGCCCATTCCTTAAGAATTATTCACCAACGCTAGACAGTTACTCTCTTGAAATGAGAGGCTGTTTGCTAGCTGTCGCTGACAGCTGTTTTGTTAAATAATAGCAGCTATTTTATCCTTATGGCCTTGTGTCTAGTCAGTAATTGAGGACTGTATTTCCTCTGTCAGACTGCATGCAGAATGAAGAGCTAGAATCATTGCAAGGCATGTATTGGAGTATCACTTTTCTATCTTAGATACGAGGTCACTTGTTATATGTGGGGAAGTCATGTTTTGATCTTGACTTAAATGAGTCATACAGGCTGATGCAGGGAGAGAGGGAGCATCTCCCATTCCTTCAGAGCTCCTCTCTAAAGGTGTACTTGAAAAGGCCCTGTGCTCCTCATCTGAGTTCCCCTTCCTTACGAGAGCAACAGTCTATGTGCTCCCAGTGCATAAATCCACCAAGCCTTCGGAAGGAAAGCCAAACTTTAAATGCTTGCCCTTTCCCATAAATTATTGCCTGCTTTGATGAGGAGCAAGTTAAGCTTAGGTGAGTAAGCATGAAATTGTTTCAAACTCATTGAAATCTGTGGATTGATTTCAGAGGGTAGAGTTTGCACAGGTCCCACGAATTGCTTAAAGTTTGAAAGGGTCAAGCAGATCTTTTGATCGGTGTCTATTTGCTGGTGTATCACAGACTATCACCAGCTACCCTCTGTATTAAGCCCAGTAACCAGTTACTGTCACCCAGTAACCTAGATGACAGTAAAGCCTACTTAGGTTTCGCTCTGGCACTTCAGTAGAGAAATTCATTCTAGGTTTGCAGAAACCATCGAAGATGAAGCACCTGTTAATTAACCCACTGTGCTTTTGGGAACTTTTCTTTCTAGTTGTTGGCTCTTGAAGTATTTTTCTGGGACTGGCTGCAAGATTCTGCTAGTGATGGGAATTCTCTGTTTAGAGAAGTGCTGGGCTGCTTTAATTATCTCACCTCTCAGACATCTTTTCTTTCTAGATCCTTTTTAAGATCAAAATTGGACAGAGCATGTCAGGATGCATCGGATAAGTGATGTTCACAAATATAAGTTCTCCTCCTACTTGCTACTCTAGCTTCCTGCATGGTGAAACAGATCATGACTGCCCACTCAGAAAGAATTTGTGCCATTAGCAAATTTCATCGCCATTAATTTTTCAGCAATTAAATTGTTTGTATACTTTTAAGCTTCTTACCAGTCTCTGCAGAGACCCACTAGAAATATCCACTGACAGCTGCTGCTGGAGACCTGTTAGCCCACTGGTTCCTAACCCATTTAGCATGTGTTTTATCATTATAATATGATGCTCTTTTTTAAGCATTATGCCATACAGGGCTCAGTTGTATACCATACAAATATTCATGTGTGGCCTGTATGTATTTACTTTAATCAACCAAATGGGCAAACCCTCTGAAGAGAGATGAGATTTGTTCAGGAAGACCTATTTTGGAGTCATGTTGCCATTAATTCTGTCATTTTTATTAAGTGAGCTCCCCATCAGATTTCACTCACTGTGCTTGGGGACTGCTGTCAGCTTTTTTCCCTTACCTGAGTCACTTCTGCTTTTCCTTTTGGCAAAATATTCACACCCTTCCACATCTCTGTGATTTCTCTAGAATTCCAGAATATGTTAAAAATCTACATCAAAGAGGCCACAGGGAGATCAGCCAGCTGTTTTAGTACTTTTGAGTGTAAACTATTATTTGTTGCTAGTCAAGTCTTTATAAATAGTAACAGCTTTCTCAGTACTGTATTTCTGTATTTGAAGATGCTTTGTCACCAATCCTTATGTGATACAAGTCCTCTTCTGTTCTGTATTTGGACAGTAATACACATGAACATTTCTGCAATCATTGGTTTTTTGAGTATATTTTAACATTGCATCTACTGGTGGGTCTGAATTATTATTCAGGTTTATTTGTTTATGGTCTTAGCCAATCAGTTTGTTTTCTGAAAAGGTAGAATGAACTCAAAATTTGTTTGGGACTGGTAGTGGTGCTGCACATTCAATTATAAAGTATAATAATTTTTTAAGGTACTTTATGAAAGGCAGACCTGTTCTGGCATGGTTCTGCAGTTCAGAAGAGTAAATCACAACTTGCATAGCATATTTGGCAGCTCCCTAGATTATTCTTTTGAGCAGTTGCAATGAAAATCTTTAAAGAGTTTTTAAAATTCTGATAATGTCTCCTAGAGCCTGAGGTATTCCCTGTTGGGTGTGGGTGGCTGGGTGGAAATTTTAATTTATATTTTTTAACCAGATGCTAAGCTATAGAGAGTAATTATAAAAAAAAATAATCTTGAATTTAAATATATTTTTTTTTAAATTTAAGCTGGCAACTGTCTTAGCTTCAGTAAAGTTGGTAACAACAGACTGCAGGTTTCCTATATAATTTACATCAGTAAGCAGAGACATTTAAGATAGTCACCAGTTTTAACTGTGACCTGTAAAGGTGATGACAACAGCTGCTTCACTAACCTCTGATTGATAGGAGACATGCAGTATGAAGCCACATGAGCTTATTTTCCTTTTGAGCTCCAAAATGTGGAGCAACACACGCAAAAGCTGTCTGTAGAACATACCTGGGAAGGCAGAGCAATCCTCAACAGACACACTGGTGTTAGCAGCAGCAGGTTGAGCTGCTGGCCTCAGCTGACAGCATGATGCCTCATTTGCTGCTGTTGCAGGCAACCCTGCATTAACTCTTGAGTCATGTGAGACATTTTAAAAGCAAAGATGATGGTTATTTATACTAAGTTAACTGCAGAAGCAAAATAAATTCCAATTTTATTTTTTTAAGGAACCTGTGACATCTTTGAACCTCACTTAAACCTCATCATTTGGATGGGCTTCTGTCAGCAACAATCTCAGCAGTGTCCAACAAAATAGATTTATTCAACCAGCACATCTTTTGTGTCCCGTATTGCAACTTTAAACATTTGTTTAAATTTTTGTATGAGAACATCAGGAGCTAAAGAGCCTGCTTATTTATGTGGCTAAGGTCTGGACCTGACCTCAAATTGGCGTGTGCTGAAAAACACTGTACAGTTGAAGGAGAAAATAGAAAAATTATTTTAGCATAAATAATATCTCCAAAACCCACATTACCCAAAGACAGAATATGGTCAAGGCTTTCAGACATTTAGCACCAGACAAAGCAATTTTAATTCTTAAACCACATAATTGAAAATAAAGTATCCTACCAATTCAGGAAAAGGATTCATCCAATTGTCTCTTCTAAATGTAGAGAGACAGAACATCTGCCATGGAAATGCACAAAAGTGTCTGTTAATCTTGGTTGTGAGCCTTCATTCTGGTCTGCCTCCCTTTTAACTTCAGTTCTGTGTTTTCCTCATTAAGTGCACATTTATCTTGATTCATCCTTCACTTTCTTTTTGAAAAGTGATTTTCCTTAAACTTTTTTATTTGTAAATCTGTTACCTCTACCGTGTTTTCCATTGTCTTTTTTTCTCCTGCCCTATTGCCTTGTCTTTCATGTTGTCTTTCTTCTGTACATACCGTCTGGTACCTTAATTCTCACCTGCCCTTCTGCTTATCTCCTTCCCATTATTTGGGCCTGGTTTCTTCCCTTTTCTCTCCTTTCTATCCACTGCATCAGATTCTTCTATTTGCAATACTGGAATACATTGGAATATGTTTTTCCCGCTCCTCTGCCCTTTTAGTTACTGAAATATGCACATAAGAATTCAAATATGCTTCTAAAAATAGTAAAAGTATAAAATTGTTTCGGCTTTTCTGTCTTTGTTTTATTAGAACTTCTGGGAGGAAAGTCCCATGAAGTCTATAACTAATTCAGCTGCAAGGAAAAAAAAATAAAAGCAAAACAAAAACCAAAGAATATAGCCACAACCTATTTAATTAAAAAAAACCCAAAAGACAGTAAATCTCCTATGTGCTCTGCCTGTGGACAGTGTCCATATGGCATGTGTAGTTTTAAGTGGCATTTTATATCCTGGGTCTTTTTACTTTATGTGAGTGAGATTATTGTGCATTCCACAGTTCTGGTGATTGATATTAAAGCTAATGTAACTTGGTGTGAGATTAGAATAAAATGGTTTCTTTGAGGCATTTTTAGGGAAGATGAGAGTCATGTAAATTCTGAAAGATGTGGTGGATGAGAATTTCTTCCTGCAGGAAACCTCCAGGCAGGTGATTGTGGAGTCCTGGCATTTCCCAGTGTCCAATAGACTCTTCTTCCCCAGCAAGTCTTTCAAGACCACTTAGGTATTTCTCAAATGAAAATAAATGGACTTGATAATTTTATTTTATTTTTTTTTTCATTTTGCACACAATATTGTGAATATTAAGCTTTAAATTCTATCCAAATTGGGATCTGTAGACATTCATGACATGATTATAAAGATCATCAGCCTTGTGATGCTCCACTATGATGTAGCTTTATCTCAGGATATGGATCCTGAAACTGTGTCCCAAATTCTGTTGAACTAATTATTACAGTGCAGACAGCTTCTAAAAATAAGCTTTCCTATTAGAGACTATGTTCTGTAATAAATTTGCTCTTCAGAAAAGTTTTGTTTTCCTCTTGAAAGAATAAAATTGATGGCTTTACTTCTTCCCTGCAGCCCCCTAAAATACCAATAAGGCAAGCAAGTACATTTACTGGCTGCTTTTAAAAAGTATTTGGAATGAATTAAAGGCTTCATAAAAAATCCTCTGAGACAGGGAGCAATTAGATGTGATTAGGCAAAAGGCTAATAATCAGAAAGCTACTGGTGCTAGGTAGTGCAGGCCCTGACATGGGCATCGTGGTGTTTACACATTCCTGCTTGTGGTGGGCTGCATTTATCAAGTATTTGTTTTCCGTGGTAATGAGGTGAGAAACAAGTGTCTTTGCCTCATGTCATCTCTCTGGATGTCTCTCACTTACTGCCTTATGTCTTTCTCTCTTCCCCGAAACCTATTGCATCTTCCCGCTGCTTGTCTTACAGATAAGTGTAGCAACAAACCAAGCGCTATTCTCACAGTTTTAGTGGAATACAAGCCCATCTTCTGAAATAATTTGTATGCCTTTGAAAACATCAACTTGAAAGCCTCATTGGGAGTTTAAATTTAATTTAAATGGATTCAGTGTTTAAGCTTGTGATGAGGAGATTTCTCCCAACATTAGAAAATCACAGACTTTCTCTGAATATTATTTAGTCCTTTTTTCTCCAAATATTTGTGTGTGATTTGTCATGAATTTCTAGCACCTCGATACTACCATATCTCTGTGTCACTGCTGTTCTACTTTTTGCTGGTAGCTTTCTGATGAGGATCCTTTTGCCTTTTAATTGGTGGATGCTTTCCTCAGCATGGTAACATGAACGGTATGATTTGATATTTCTTGAGTTTTCAGTTCACCAATCCAAGGGAGAGGATAGAGCTCTATCAAATGGGGAAAACCGTCTCCTTGCAGCAACTCTACCCACGGAGTGGTTTTCAAGACTTGTCATACTAAGGCAGACTTTAGAATCCCTTTTCACGTTGAGATTATACTATGCTACTTTTCATTTGTTTCTTCACTTTAATACTGGTCCCAGTTTTTCTATGCTGGAAGCAGAAAAGATTAGGCATCTGTGATTCCCCTCCCCTCCATTAGGGAATCATTCTTTGCAGATTTAAAAATTCCCCACATACAAAATGACATTGTTATCTATATATGTGTTTGACTGTACCATCATGGCTTACATCTCTTAGAGAAGTCAGGTGTCCAAGTTACTTCAAGGTATTGCAAAATCAGTAAATAACAGTGCAGTTCACATTTCTTCAGTGAAGTGACCACACAAGGTCAGCATGATCAGAGATGTGCCTAACCATGCATCAGGAGAGCAATTCTGGGAGAACGCCACTCTCGCTAGGTCCAACACTCTCCTTTCCAAGGGATGTATGCAGTGAGGTCCTTGTCAATAGGTCCAGGTTTACTGCGATAGAAGAGGATGGAAAATAGCAGATCTGTAAGATGACCCATCTGAGGATGATAAAATATATAGGCAACTTCAGACCAAACTAATGAACTCAAGAGAAGCAGCTTGGAATCATTTAAGCTAAATTATGTGGCAGATACAAATTCATGGTAATTAATAATATTAAAGAAAGGAGACTATTTCTGGTGAACTGAGAAAACAAAACTTAATATTGAGAATTAACGGTAGAATAGATGTCCAAAAATTCCCTACAGATGTCTAAGATCATTTAGTTCCCCAGTAACTGTTTTTCTTAAAGAGTTAGAGCAGCAGACAGATCCTCCAGTAGTTAACACAATCTTTCCTTACCATGTAAAAAGCATATGGAAACTATAGCTGTCACAGGAGGAGGGGATGGCAGCAAACCACTTCTTGGCTGCATCTTTAATTCTACTACATCTGCTGCTTAGGAAGGAATTTGATTAATTCCCACAACACTAGGAGAAAGATCGTTGTAGTTACTTCTGGTTTAGCAGCAGAAAAACCTGTGTATGGGAAGGTTACGTGACTTGCCCAAGGGCATGTTACAGGTCAGTGACAAAGGTGAAGAGGTAGACAAGAACTGGCCACTCAGGCTCCTGTTCAAGATTTCATTAGGCCAAGCTCCTCCTGTTTGCATGTTCTTTGCCTGGAAAACGTGTGGAAATACAAGGTATTACTAAACTTGCAGTATGAAAGCAATGGCCGGCAAAATTGCTAATGGTGTGCTGGGGCAGGCTCAGAGCTGACACTGGGTCTTCCTCATGACAGAAAGCCAGGTAAGTGTTAGCAGAAGCGTTGGGGAGAGAGAGATTTCTCTTTCTCTAGTGGTGGTCTCTTGATTGTATGGTTGCGTAGTTGGCCTTGTCAGGTAAGATGCAAGTTGACGGGAGCATCTTCTGTATGTACTCTTCCACTCATTTCCAAAATTTATGTCAGCATGATGCTTCCAACACAGCCGCCTCTTACCATGATTCACCATCTCCATTTAAATACTGTTTTAAGTGAATACAGACATCAGTCCCTCAAACATGTTATTTTTCTCTTCACAAAGGGCAATGATTTCTTCTGTCCCCTTTTTATTTTGTGATTGGAAGCGTAAACACGTAAAGTGTTTGAACAAAACAATCTTAAGTTCATCTATCAGATGCAGAGACCTGATCTGACCAACTTCAGTGAGAGCTTGAGGCGATGAAGATACAAGCTCATCTCTCCCTAGAAATGTGAAAGAAAACAGGATGTTAAACATGAATTAAATAGAGAACAGAAGAGGGGGATATCATGATGCTGCAGGATACATCCTTGGCATGCCCACATCTTCAAACATTGCGTGCAGTTGTATTTTCATCATTCAGAAAGCTTCAGAGATGCCCACAGGGAAGGACAGCCAGAGGCATGGAGTGGCTTCTCAGCAAGGGATGACTAAATAGCCTGGGATTCTTCAGCCTGGAGGAGACAGCTGCATTGTATTAGCAGTCTCCAGAAGTATAATCTTCCCTCTCAGCACAAGGACTGGAAAGCCCAATAAAGCTGTTTGGACTGATTCAGAAAATGAAAAGAGGAGAGGTCTGGGTAAAGGTAATACTGAAACTTACTAACAAGTCTGGCCTGCATGGGGGAAAAATTCCCCTAAAAATCACCCTAAGGGGGTTCTTGTACATAGTTTAATACAATTCTTGCATCTTTTTGATGTGCAGAGCCCTACCCTGTATTCTTTCCTTTTGCATCCTCCTGGTAATGAACTGGTTGTGCATCTACTTAAAAAGAGAGGAAAGTATTTTATTTTTTTTGTCTTAAGCGTAGATTTCCAGTGGCCAGCTGAATCCTTCCTCAGTAATTAATGCCTGAGAGCATTTTCTTTAGTACTTCCTTAAACTGAAATAACTTTGTTGTCTATTACTGTAAAGCTGCATTTTGATTCCGTGCGCATGCGTTGCCGCGGTTGGGTATTGCATTGCAGGTATTGACTGGAGTTTGGTAATAGGGAAGCGTTGCAACGAGTTGCTCTGTACCGAGACCTTGCAGATGAGCCTCCGGTTGCTGCACTTCAGTTTTGCCATTAGGGTCTTCCACCACAGTAGGTGGGGAGCTGCAGCCCAGAAGCCAGAAACGTCAGGCAGATCTAATTCAATTTGTTTGTGTGTTTATTCTGTCCAAGTCAAAACACAGAGCAGCAAGCCAACATCTTTCCTTGTTGCCTTGAAAAGCTTCTAATGCTATTTCGGCAACTAGTGTCATACTTCAAGAAAATAAATCCTTTTGACTTTTATTATTCAACTCGATGCTGTGTACAGTACGTGCATAAGTTATTAAGTTATTTGCTAAATGTTTTATGATGAAGATTATGTAAGTAATGAGCTTTTACATTTTGGCACCAGAGAGTAACAGAACTGTGTGTAGTACTTTGTAACTGGATGTAGGAAGGAAGCTCTTCTAAGTCCTCTGTAATGACATGTCACAGCAGGAAGATGAATCTGGATTAATTTGCAAGTTTATCCAGAAAAAATGTGACAATGAGCTTTATTTATTTTTTAGCAAAACTTTTCCAAGTCTCTTAGCTCAAAGATAAGATCTTAAATCTTTACAGAAGCCTGAATAAAATCAGATTTTCTCAAAGATGTTTTCAGTTTCTGTCGACTTTAATGCTCGTCACAGAAACTAGTGGGCTTTTCCAGAATTACATATAATAAACATTGCTCTGCCTATAGCATGGAAACTGTACTTGCAGTTGTGCTAATAAGAGGCACATATATATTCTATGTCATTACCTAGAATGACTACAACGTAGAACTGGAGTGTACATGTATATTATATTTTTTATTTGGACTTTATTGACTAATTTCCTGGAGTTCTTCTAAGTGTCTCTAATTTCCAAGCATGTCCAAAATCTGGAAAATCCTGGGTATCTTTCGTTCCTTGCTGGAAGGAGTCAGTCTGTCCTGGTGGCTCCACAGAGGTATTTAACACTGCTCCCTCCCAGGCAGAACTGGGAGAAATTCTCCAGCTGAAATACGGCCATTTTGAACCATTACAAGACAAGCTTTCTTTCCCCAGGCAGGTGCTGATGTAACTGTAGAAAGAGTTTGGATGGTGAAAAATCAGGTTTTGTCTCCTCCTTTATTTTTACTTGCTTATAAATGTCATATCCTGTTCTTCCCGGGGCGAAAGCTTAGCAGAGGTTCATATCTTAAACTAAGATGTCATTAATTTTGAAACAAAGGCATAGATACGATGAACCGCAGCGAGTAGCTTTTCGGTGGTGTGTTGTGCGTGGACATTGTGTGTGCTGCAGGTTCAGGAGACCAAAATGCTGTGTGCTGTCATTGTACACATCTTCAGGGGCTGCATTGCTTCCAGTGGCATCACCGAGGAAATGACTAGACTTTTGCCTAAGAGTCACCTGCATTTGCAATCTGGGCATCCAAATAATGAGACTGGAAAGTTATTTTCCCCATTAATACAAATACAAAAACTATGACTGTAATGTCAACATACACATTAAATCCACCTGCAAACTGGAAGCTCTGCATACAGGCTGCAGAGAACAGCATGGAGCTCCTCAGCTGTGTGTAATACATTACAGGTTAAGAATAAGCTACGGAATTGGGGACGGGGGATAGAGGTTTGTTAAATCTAAAAAAAGGAATTATATAATAAAAGGAACAAAAACGATTATTGCTTTGGGTCAGGGATTTTATTGGTAAAAAGTATGACCTGAGTATATAAGTAGGTGTAACAGGGATCAATTTAAAGGGAGAGAAAGCAAAGATAGTTTTGCAGTGTGCTCCTGTACCTCTCTCCTGCAGCAAAAATGCAAGATCTCTGCCAGTTTGGGCTGGAGGAGGCAGGCGTTGTGGTGCCGGGGCACACGCGCCCAAATGAATCAGCTCTGAGCACAGCCCTTTCCACAGTGCCAAAGGAGTGTTAGCCCAGCAGCTCCAGCACGGTCTAGTGTTTGGCAAAGGTCCCATGGAGCATCTCCCTGGTTCCTCAACCCTTCTCTTTTCTCACCTGCCCTTCCTCCAGGAGACAGGAACTGGTGGTACTCTGCATGATGCAGAGTTATTGCTCTGTTGATAGCAAAAGTTGATTCGAACACAACGTGCAGTGCTGTAGGAGATCACTGTAAATGCTTCTGGTGGAATTTGATGGAGGTTTTAATTTAATAGTGAGTGGATTGCTAATGGTCTTGTCGAGAGCAGCTGGTGGACAGGTGCTCAAGCTTAGTTCTCAAAATAATTAGAAGCTTTATAAAACTTACTTGTACTGTCTTTTTTCCCCCAGCATCTTTTTTTTCCACTCCAATCATCTGCATTTCTAAGTACCCCATTCCTTCACGTGCCACAGACTTTAGATATATCTAAAGAAGCTTTCTGCCAAGCCAGCCAGGACCACAGGGATTTGAAGTAATTATTTAAGTTGTTATGGATGTTGCATAGGCGCAGGAGTGAGCATTGCATGAGATCCAAACAGCGTTATTCCAACAAAAGCTGAGCATAATAAGAAAATGAAAAGTATATCGCAACACATCACTATGGTTACTAAGTATTTCAGTGCAGGTGTAGGCATGGTCGCATTTTAATGCTGCCTTTTTAAAAAAATCTCCAGCTGTTTGATAAGGAACCTGAACTTAAAAATGAAGCCTTTCTCATAACCTCTGCTCCCTCCCAAGCAGAGGCAGAGGCAGGAACAGCCTGCAGCTCAAAATGGTCAGCACGGTGGCAGAGGGCCAGCGTCATGGCGCGGTGTCAGCCTTGAAGACTGTGCAGGGGCGGGTTGTCTGAAAAGTCTGTCCTTTGTCACCACTCAACCAGAGAGCTCAGGGCAGTGGCTTTTTGCTCCCGAGAGCAATAGGAAAGGTCTCCACAAGCCTGCCGAGGCAGAAGCAGTTGCTATCCAAGGAGACTTCGTTGTGTGAAGGTTACGATAATGTGCTGTCCTGATAATTCATCTGCTGAACAAACCCATGGTAACACTCTGTCAGCTGTGACAGTGAACTGTATCTCCAGGTACTCAGCTCAGCTGCCTATTCTGCTGGGTGAACGTCTTATGCTCTCTTCACTTGATACCTAGGCTAAAAATACCTTTGTTGCTGTTTAACCACGGAGTTTCCTTTCTAAGTTTTAAGATAGTGGTGATCAGTAGCCGCTTACAACACTAATCGCTGACAACATCTGATCGACGCATTCAGATTTTCTGTCAGCGTATCAGTTCTGCAAATACAATCTTAAGCAAAGCAGTCTAAGGAAACAGCAAAACCTTTTGGAGGATAGCATCAGCGGCAGGGTTATTGAGGGCATAGCTGTGGAGGAAGCATCTAGACACAGAAATAAAGTACAGAAAAAATGAAGAGGGTGGAGAGAAACCTTCCTAGTCAAAGGCTGAGTTGAGTACTAGGGAATTACAGAGGAGGTTTGTGCATCGGCTTATCCGTCTGCTGGGTAAAAACTGGCTGGAGGCTGGGCCCAGAGTGTGGTGGTGAATGGAGTTAAATCCAGTTGGTGTCCAGTCACGAGTGGTGTCCCCCAGGGCTGGGTACTGGGGCCGGTTCTCTTGAACATCTTTATCAGTGATCTGGATGAGGGGATTGAGTGCACCCTCAGTAAGTTCGCAGACAACACTAAGTTGGGTGGCAGTGTCGACCTGCTGGAGGGTAGGGAGGCTTTGCAGAGAGATCTGGACAGGCTGGATTGATGGGCCAAGACCAATGGGATGAGGTTCAACAAGGCCAAGTGCCGGGTCCTCCACTTGGGTCCCACCAACCCCCTGCAGCGCTCCAAGCTTGGGGCAGAGTGGCTGGAGCTGCCTGGCAGAAAAGGACCTGGGGGTGTTGGTGGCCTGTCGGCTGAACATGAGCCAGCAGTGTGCCCAGGTGGCCAAGAAGGCCAACAGCATGCTGGCCTGGATCAGGAACAGCGCGGTGAGTAGGACTCAGGAGGTGATGGTCCCCCTGTCCTGGGCACTGGTGAGGCCCCACCTCGAGTGCTGTGTCCAGTTTTGGGCTCCCTACCATAAAAAAGACATCGAGGTGCTGGAGCGGGTCCAGAGAAGAGCAACAAAGATGGTGAGGGGTCTGGAGCACAAGTCTTATGAGGAGAGGCTGAGGGAGCTGGGGTTATTCAGCCTGGAGAAGAGGAGGCTGAGGGGAGACCTTATTGCTCTCTACAACTCCCTGAAAGGAGGGTGTAGAGAGGTGGGGGTCGGTCTCTTCTCCCAAGTCACAGGCGACAGGACTAGAGGAAATGGCCTCAAGTTACGCCAGGGGAGGTTCAGGCTGGATATTAGGAAAAATTTTTTCACCGAAAGGGTTATCAGACATTGGAATGGGCTGCCCAGGGAGGTGGTTGAGGCACCGTCCCTGGAGGTGTTCAAAAGACGGGTTGATGTGGTGCTGGGAGGTATGGTTTAGTGATGGTGTTGCTTTTTATTTGTTGTGTGGGTGTTTATTTTTGTCAAAATTAGGTTGACGGTTGGATGAGATGATCCTTAAGGTCCCTTCCAACCTAGAAGATTCTGTGATTCTGTGAAAATAAGCAACACCTGCCAAGATCCATCATAAATTCATCAGATTTTCTTAAATCCATATGTCTGATGAAATGTTCTGGAAGGTGGGAGAACAAGAGGAAATGGACTGGATGGTTTATTTCTCTTTGTGCCATCCATAACAGGTGTGTATTAGGAGTTGGGCAGGACTGGTGTTGTTCCCAGGAGAGGAAGCTACGGTCCTGAAGACTGGGGGTAGCTGGGCAGTGACAAAAGATAGCTGGTTTCGTCCTGGGACGCAGGGGTATCTCGCTGTTCAACCTTGATGCTCATTCTTTGAAGAGATGAATGGGATATTTTCTTTGCAAATACGTTGAAGCGGGAGCTGGTACTGAGGCAGTGTGTAAGCCACGGTTGCCGGCAGAGATTCAGCTGAAGTTTTTGCTTGCTGAAACTCCAGCAGAGAGGAGTAGAAGGTAACTGTAGAAGTACCTTTTCCTTCCCGTAGTCCTTGTGGATGGATACAGAGGGGCTGTTCCATCCCTTGATACAAATCACAGTTATCCTTCAGAGTATTCTCCCTTTTCCTGGTTTCTTACAGCTCTAGCAGGGCTGTTGTGCTGAGCAGAAACCACCAGTCCCATCAGACACACCTGTGTCAGACCTGCTTGTTAGGAATGGCTTAAGAAAGTGCTGAAAGCAGGCCCATACAGAGCAGAAGTTAACACTGAATTGGGAGGATACTCTAGAAAACACACAAAGCTCAAGCCAGGCTCTAATAGTATTCCCACCGAAGCTAAAGCCATTGGATTATTTGAAGAATAAGGAGTTTTGAGTAAAAGTAGTTAAGTCTAAAAAGAGTGATCTTTTCCGGAAAGAAGAAACTGAAAGTCCAGCATCCATGGATTTTGCTGCTTTAGTAGTGCTATCATTCCTTAAAAGTACTGCTATAGGATTTTTTCCTTAATACATTGATGGCTGGTAATGTCTGGATGTCTCTAGATTTACGGTTACCTTGGCCATACCTAGTAAGCAATTTTGAACATACCCAGTGATAGCTGTGTGTGATAACACAAACTCTGTCTGTTTCTTACCTTCCCTGGAGCTTCTCGTTGTTAAGATGCAACATCCTCTGTGCTACCCAGCAAGGCTGAATGGTGAAACAAAATAAGAGTGTTCTCCCTCTCATCCCTGGAAGTCTTTTCAACAAGGATCTCCATTTGTTTACCGAAGTTTGTCCACACATCCTTGTGTGCATGCAAGAGCTAGATACAGGCATCCAGCTGAGCTTTGAAATCATGTGTTGACTTGATAGGGAGGTAAGTATCCACAAACTTGTAGAAGTACTGAATTAGGAATAGCAAAACTTTCCAAAAGAAGTATTATTTTAAATGCATCTCACATTGTAGCATCTGCTTTTCCCTGCAGTTCTGAATGTGTTTTCTGCCTATCCCCAGCAGCTCTGACCTCCAGTGACAGCTACATGGGACTTTGTGTGAAATTACGGGTAACATACCTGCTTCAGTAAGCATAGAATGGTTTAGTTGGAAGGGACCTTAAAGACTATCCAGTGCCACCCCCTGCCCTGGGCAGGGACACCTCCCACCAGACCAGGTTGCTCCAAACCCTCTCCAGCCTGGCCTTGAATCCCTTCAGGGATGGGGCAGATATAGCTTCTCTGGGCAACCTGGGACAGGTTCTCACCACCCTCAAAGTGAAAAATTTCTGCGTAATATCTAATCTACCAGACTGACCTGAATCTTTTACCAACCTGTCATACCTCTTCCTCATCTCTGCTTGCTCAAAATTGCAGTTGCAAGTCCAGTCCTTGCCAGAGCCCCTGACAACTGCCACAAGCTGGTGGTGAACGATCTGGGTGCTCCTGCAGCAACTTTCTACAGATAAAGGTTCATATTGCCATCCCCTCCCTTACTTGCTGGCAAATGACTAAACACCCAGGGTTAAACCTTGATCATCCGTGTGGTTTCTTGGCCATCAGAGCAGCTGGGTTTATTTTTGCTTCCCTGGCCTCTGTGACGGTAGGCTGGGCTCAGTACTGGGCTCCTGAACGGCATGGTGCCCGTGTTCCTGGCTGCCAGCTGAAGCCTTGGCTCTCCTCTCTCTTGCTGGCCCTAATGGGATCTCTGGGTCCTCTCCTTCCCACAGGCAGCGAGGTGACATTAAAGTACTGGAACAGCAGATAAAAGGCCCTTACTATATTTATTGAGTGTTACAGATAAGTAATCCACTCTGCTGTTGGTGTCTAGAGAAACAGCAAATAAAGTACACATGCCCCTTGCTTTGATGTGATGAAATCTCCAGAGGACGTTTACTCCAGTGGCGTTCACAGTGCAGCTGCAGCTGGAGCTGAGTTTTTCAGTGGAAAATATAAAAATTTCATGTCTTTATGCATTGCTTTGAAAATATTGTTATGGCTGATTCTTGTATGCTGTACAGTTCCATGGTATGAAAGCTGGGGTTTTTTCCAAAATGTTATTAAAATCATCTTAACCGTTTTTGTTGGAAGGGGAAAAATTAATAGTTATTTTGTGGTTTCATACACAGCATTAAAACAACAATCTGGTTTTCATTTAAACCAATAAAAGTATGGAAACTCAAGATGAAGTCTCTCTTCATGTCCTTAGATCAACTTGTTGGCCTTGCTAAAACGTGTAATGGATGGACCAGGGGAAAAACCGTAGTCTTACAACTCGTAGCATTGTTTTCGCATACTGTTCAGCTTTTTTGTTGCTGAATTTCAAACTTGACATTGCTTTATTGCCTGTCTTCTCATGCTATAAAAACTTCCTCGGTTTTATAAATTTGCAGCAGTTTAGAATCTAGCGAACCACAGACACTATTTTTTAAAAACCTAAGCCATAATTAAGGAATTTGGTTAGCAAACGTACATCAGTAATTGAATTAATACACTTTTAAATTTTGAGTGTAGACCTGGCTGTCTGGGACAACGGGTATTAGTCATTTCTGGCCTATGTTATGGTCAGAGATGGAGCAGAGGCACCAGTACAGCCGCAGCATGGGAAACATTGGCTGGTCCCAAGGAACCGGCCCAGCCCCCTGTGAGCTGGGCGTCCCTGAGAGAGGGCCCCGAGTACTGGGGGATCCCCATGCCCGGGGGTGCTCCGACTCGCCCAGGGGTGGCTCCCGGTGACCTGCTGCAGCTGCCTCAAGCCTGAGCCTGGCCATGAGTCCAGTGCAGGCACGTGTGGGGTGGCCAACATCGCAGCGCTGCTCCTCTTCCCAGCCTGCTGCTTCCCTTCCGGCTCTGGTTTACTCAAGGAAAGGGAGAAGACTGAATCTGGAGAAACTCCTCCACGTTTCTGCAGTTCACTTCTCCCTGGTGAGCAGCCTGCCACCATCCCTGCAGGGACTGCACTTGCTGGGCAATATAGCTAGGCATCCTTAGCCTGTGCGTTATTCCATCTTCCCAAGGCTTTGTAAAGCGACTTCTTCCCGAAACTGTTCCTTCCCGTACAGCTGTGAGCAAGCCACCCTTGCTGCTTATAGCCCTTTGATCTGTTAAGTCACAGCTCTGTGACTTTGACTGCTGCCCACACCCTGGAAGCTGCCTGCCCTCTCCCTTCTTCTCTCTTCTAGGAGGAGAGTTTGGTGCTTTCCTTCATCTGCTTTCGTCGGCAGCCACCAGCCAAGCTCCATGTCTATGTGTACACTTAAAGCTGATAAAATTGTAACTTACCTTTGATTACCACACTGCTGTTCAGCATCCCTCCATCCCCAGTCACCCCTAACACCTTCTGAAACTTTACAGCTCATGAAGACAGGTCCATAAAGCAATATTAAGTCTTAAACGAGGTAATTCAGAGCCAACTGGCCGGCTCAACTTTGGCAACACTTGGCATCGTAAAGGTCATACCTGCCAAAGTGCTCCATGTAATAAACCATTTGCCTGAGCAAACCCAAACCCACCGGTCCCTCCCCTGCTGCAGCACAGGGGCAGCGTGGTGCTGGCAGCCCCCAGGCCGGCAGCTCGGCTTCGGCTCCAGCGCAGAGGGGTTCTCACGGCGCAGAGGTTTCTGCATGCTGAGCTTCGCTGGGGGGGGTGGCTTTGCAGGCTGGAGGAGGTCTTGTTTATGGCTTTTTTTTTCCCCAAGGGGAAATGAGTTTCCAAAGTAACCTGGACAAAGAGTAGTGTTTTGGATGGGATATTAAAACCTAATATTTATTTGTGTGTTTATACAACTTTTATGTTCTTTTGAAGCACAGCAAGTATGTGTAATGCATTGTGATTATTTATTGTAGATGTAAGAAGGGGTCTGGTGGCAATGGACATCTCCAAATCCAGCTGTGCAGAACCCTTACCTAAAAGAGGACAGGGAGGTTGCTGGACAAGATCTGTCCCCTCTGCTGTGTGGCTTGTGTCTAGCAGCACCTCTGTTCCCTGTCTGGACTCTTGTGGTCTGCCAGGAGGAACTGGGACAAGCACTGCTGACTGAAATCGCTAACGTTGCTGTTCCAACTTGGCAGTAAAGAGCCCCCAAGACAGTTCCTGGATTCTGGCACCATGTGGCTGTGCTGTTAAATTCACAGCTTGAGCGGGGAATTAGCACAGAGCAGGAACGTTTCCAGCAGGGCAGGATGTGCGAGGTCCTCTGGTGCTGGCATCCTTTCCTCCGGGGCAGCCCTCCAGCCCGCCCTGTGTCCCTGCTCAATCCCCTCCCTTCCCTCCTCCTTGCAGGCCTTACCCGCTGGTGGTGCCACACCACAAAATCTCCCAGTCCCGGAGGCTGCAGAAGCTGGAGAGAAGCTGTGGGAGAGGGGAAGGATGGAGAAGAAGGGAGATGACAGCCTGCAGGAGACTCGCAGAGCTGGGAGAGTCTTGCCAGCGCCCAGGTCAACATGAAACCTTTCAGAGGCAGGAGAAGCCGGGATGAAAGCCAGTGCCCTGCCGCAGCCTGGGGCAGCCCCCTGCCAGGCTGCTCTGGAGGTTTGGCATGGAGCCCTGTGCACCCAGGAGCCCTGGGCCCCAGGGGAACAGCCTGGCCCAGAGGAAGGCAGAGAGAGCCCAGCCAGGGTCCTTGGTACACTGTGGCTTTTGGAGCCGACCAGCAGGGCAGCACACTTGGACAGGGGGTCTGCACCGTGTCTGGAGTCCTGGGACGAGATGGGAGCCACCGGTTCCTCAGCTGGTACATACACAGGGTGAAGCAAGAAGAAATAACCTTGAAGAGCAAGCAGCTCTTCTCTTGCAACCACCACTGTCTGGTTTTCTCTGAAGCATGTTGTACGGGGTGTTCTTCTATAGAGATGTTCCATATTCTTCTGTGTGTGTGCTGCAGAAGACCATTCAAGGCAGTAGAATCATAGAATTGTCCAGGCCAGAAGGGACCTCCAAAGGTCATCTAGTCCGACCTCCCCACAGTCAGCAGGGACACCCCCAACTAGACCAGGTTGCCCAGGGCCTCGTCGAGCCTCACCTTGAGTATCTCCAGGGATGGGGCCTCAACCACCTCCCTGGGCAACCTGTTCCGGTGCTGCACCACCCTCACAGTAATGAACCTTCTTCTAATCTCCAATCTAAACCTGCTCCCCTCTAGTTAGCATACTGACAGCATTCTCCATGCTGAACTGTTGCTAGGTCTCGGTCACAGACCAGCGGTATAACAGATGGGAACCCTCCTGTGCCGTACCTTATGTGGAGGCAGCTTTACCGAGCGAAGGTGACAGCAGAGGGTTGAGTGGTTTTTGACCCAACACTTGGAGGAGTTCCTGAGGTTCATGGAGAGGAGTGGATCCTCCTTGGAAAGATCTAGGTGCAGGGGCAAGGTGAGAAGCAACTAGGCCCCCTCAACACCTTCTCAGAGGGGGCATTGGTGTGGAGAGGAAGAGGAAGCATCTTCAAACCCCGTTGTGCTCAGGCAGTCCTACCCTTTTGGACAGTTCTGTCCTCTGGCTTCCTCTGTCAGGCAGCTCCACCACCACCACCCTAGTGCCAGATGCCTTATTTCCCCTCCTTTCCTATCGCCAGCTTTTGTGGGTTGGTCAGTGTTTCTTTCTGCCCTTCATATTTTCTCTGTTCCCCAGCATATTTACCTTAAAATTTATGAGGATTTTTCTCAGGGGCATTTCAAGGTTTATTTCTGATGCAATTTGAGATGGAATCTGACTTGTCATCCTCTGGTCTGCTGGTGGTTAGGAAAGGTTGGTGTTGGTATAGTTGTGGAGATTGTGGTGGAGTGGGGGAGACCAGCCAGGAACCTCAGTTAGGAGAGCACTCTGCACATGAGGTCACCATTTCAGGGGAGGAGGCAGAAAGCAGCCTCTGAAATCAGTCTTCTCCAGGATGCGCAGAGGAATCACTTAGAGACATCACATAAAAAATATGCAACTAGAGAAACAACAGAAACTCACAGATACCTGTGAGTGGCCTGGTGGGTTTTCAGGTGAGAAATTGTGACTGCAGACCATGCATCTTCCCATGGAAGTCTGTGAAAAGGGGACTCGATACTCTTGGTGAACCTTGGTTCACCAAGGCTTCTGAGACATAGTAGGCTTCATGGCTTACTTACTGAGCCTCTCAGAGGACACTGAATAAGGACATAAATTGTGTCCGTGCACATTTTGGGAAGCCACGTGGAAATGTTGCACAGAAAAGTCATAACAAGGAGTTCGAACTTGGCAGCTGTAGACTTGCACAGCTGAAATGGTCACTCCTAGTTTGGTAAGAGCTGGGCTGACACCAGGGTTGGCTCAGGAATGACATGTTCCTCTGCTCATTGTCCTCTGCATGTAAATAGACTCCAAACACAGGTAGCCTTGATGCTGTTTGAGAAGGGAGTATGTCAGAAGTGGTGGGAATGGACCTTGATGCATAATAGTGGTACATAGGCTTTACAGGCTTAGTGGCAGCTGTTGCAAGGACTTCTCGGCATGACTGAATGTGCTCTCAAATGTGTATCCTGCCAGTGCTGGTGGACCCCCACCCCTGGCCAGCACTGCGTGACTCAGGAGCGCCTGTGTCATGGCACCATGCATGGAGGTTTGGTTTATAGCCCTGGTTCCTAGAGTTCCTTTGGCACAGCAGGAAATAGCGCTTCCCAGAGAGAGCACCACGTGCTGGTGGAGTGAGTGTGTGATGAAGCTGTCCTGATTGTACGTTCTGAGCATTAGTCATGACAGCAAGGTCAATAACGTGAGCGTTTTGCTTTGAAGTGCACTAATTGTGGTCGCGTGGAGGTAGCTGTGGCGTGGGTAAGGTGTGCAGAATCACCCAGTCCCACCAGCTCCAGCTGGAGGCACCAGGGTGGGGGTCTCCAGCCTAACACTGCTTCCATGAGGTCCAACACTGCAGCTGCAGTAAGTTGTTCAGCACTGTGTCCGGGTCAGTCAGGGCAGTTCCCAGGAATGGAGACCCCCTGTAGCTGACCACATTAATGACCCTGCAGAGGATCTTATCCCCTTTGTTGTTGTCTCTCTTGTACTCGGAGGGCATGACAACTGCAGAAAAGCGTCCAGATGTGGCCTCACTCAAGGAGGAATAATACCATCCCTTGACCAGCTAGATACTCTTATGCTGGGCTGATTGGTCTTCAGTGCTGGGTCTTTTGCCCAGCTTGGTGTGCATGAGTCTACAGATGCCTCTCACCTGCGTGGAGAGCTGTCCCTCCAGCCCATCCCAGCCTGACCCACGCGTGGTGCTGGTCTGTCTTGGGGCAGGACTTCTGATGAATTCCTGAAGATACCACTCAACACCTGGCTTGCTGCCTGTGGGAAGTGCCGTGGTGGATGTAGCTATCAGCCGCTTCTTTCTTCATACAAGATGTTCATCGTGCTGGCTGAATTTTGCATAAAGTAAAGCACCTTGTCTGTTGTTCTTTTGCCTCTCAGTGTCAAATCTCCAGAAAAGCTCAACGGAGCTGTGATTTTGTCTTGGCACGTCCTGTTCCAGCTTGCAGCAGCGTTGGCCATCCATTCAGTAGTGCAAAGAGAGATGTAGTGCCTAACTCCATGATTAGTCAAACTGTTGTATTTCTCTTTGGCATGAAATAAATTAGTATTTGAATGCACGGTGTGGCTAATGCTACTTTGTGCAGCTTTTTATGAACATTATAAAGTTGAGGCAGAAAGCAGATCTTACTGTAATTGGAAGATAGAAGAGTTAATAATAGGGAGGGATTAATTCATATCTGCTCTGAAAATTTCTAAACTGCTTTAAAATACCTTCAGCTGAAGGAGCTAAATTTCACTATGCACCCCTTGTGTGCTGAAGTGCAGAGTTTTCTTCATCTATTTGAATTGCGACACAGAAGTTGCAGGGCTATTTTCCCCAGAGAGTGAAGAGTCCCTGTGTTCATATTGTTGATATGTGAAGTCATTTGAGTTTTTTTAGAGTCGTACAATCATTTCCTTCATGTATTAGAGGCAACCCAAACTTCTTATTCCCATTTATTCATCCTTTGAGAAAAGATTTGGAAAAAAGTCACCAGTCATTGAACTTTCAAGTCAGAGACAATTAGCGGAGAACTGGGAGATAAACCTCCAACACGTGGGGGAGGGTTGTGTGTGAAGGACATACTCTACATAATGCGCCATTAAAACTTCATGAAGAGATGTCCCAGAAAAAATATTACAAAGCACTAGACTTAATATTAAATTCTTAGTTTTAGCAGTCCGGTCATTTTCAGGAAGGAATAATCAGCTTAACCACAGCATTCACCCATTTAATGTTCTGAGAGCAGAGGGATTGTCTCATTTTTCTTTTTCTTTTTTTTTTTTTTTCACAGTAATTAATGAAAGTCAAAGGCAGCAACTTGAATCTGCAAGGTACTCCTCCCGCTACGCTCTGGGACTTTTCTATGAAGCTGGTACACGGATAGATGTCCCCTGGGCTGCACAGTACATCACTGATAATCCCTGCATACGCTTCATCTCCATCGATAATAAGAAACGCAATATAGGTCAGTGCTCCCATTATTTCCCTTAAACACAGTGACAATAGCGGGTGTAGATCATGAAAAATGTTGTTTAATTGAGTGTTGCTATTCTGAACAGACCAAGTATTTAACTCCAAGCCACAGTGGATAGCATTTAATGTCACATTTGGCCTCTAATAAAATACACAATGAAAGCAGGAAGATCCTCAGAAAATCACCACCCAGCACATGGTTTATGTTACTGCATTTATGAAACCAAAGTCAGGGGATTTGAGACATCAAAATGTTGCTATTCCAAGAAAGAGCTGGAGTTCCTTTGTTTAAACATTGATTCACACACATGCCAATTTATCTCCCATCATCCATTACAACTCCTGTTCTTTCCACTAAGCATGCTTGGAAATAGTAATGAGTTATATAATTGAGACTATTCAGTCTAATTCAGAGTTAGCCAGTGTGCTTTTATAATAATGGAAAATCCTTGAAATGGTTGCGCATAGTACGGCTGCTCAGTAACGCTTGGAGAATATCCCACAAGGCAGACACTTCTCATCTGTTTCTGGAAGATGGCAGCTGAGTAAGTAGATGTTTTATTTATTAAATGTAGTTCATATACCAAGAGTATGTTGGCATAGAAAAGCTTAAGAAAAACTGCTAGCATTTGAGTTTAATTAAGTTCGTTAGGAGCTGAAAACGCTTTATGGTTCTGTTACTTGCTCGCATTGTGACGATGACCAAGTTTAACCGCATCCGTCAAGCAGGGGTAAAAACCTACCCACCTTTGTGGTGACCTGCAAAGCACTGTGACTCATTGTCACAGAATAAGGAAAGATTTTCTTAATCAGCTGCTGTCTAATACATAATTATTAAGTATTACCAAATTCACTGCACTAAAGCATGTTCAGATTTAGACCTGGGAGACTTTTGTTTGTAGTCTTCCTCGTTCAGTCAGGATTCATTGTTTTCTTCCTGCAGTCTGCAGACACCAGCGATATGAGTACCTGCTGAGCAGGGCAGTGCAAACCTTGCCCTTGTATCTACATGTTGTCACCGTGCTAGAAAACAGCCATAAGGTTGGGCATGCCTTCCCTTCCTCACACCAAAAACATGCAATTTAATGCCATAAGCTGTCATGAGGGAGTGTCATAGTATAGCAGCAGCCCTGGTGGCCAGGACCTCTGAAGATCTGTTCTCCAGCTCCTGCTCGCAAGCAGGCTGAGCTAACACAAGGTCAGGGCAACTGAGCCTTGTCTAGCTGAGATTTCAGAGGACAACAGGATGGAGATCCCCCACCAGGACTGGCGACCTGTCCCAGGGCTGCACCTCCACTGTGGGAAGAAGTGTTTCTTTGTCTTCAATCTGAACTTCTCCAGGCTCATCCTGTGGATGTTGCCTCCTGTTCCAT
The DNA here is from genome assembly GCA_013399435.1 of Arenaria interpres. NCBI lineage: Eukaryota > Metazoa > Chordata > Aves > Charadriiformes > Scolopacidae > Arenaria > Arenaria interpres. The sequence continues at coordinate 13,501 of VXAK01001502.1, read as the reverse complement.
TGTCTGCCTCTACCAATTGAAGTCACGGTCATTCTGGTTGGAAGGGACCACTGGAAATCGTCTGGTCCTACCCCTGCGCGAGGTTTGATGTTAGATGCAGCTGCAATGTTAGATCACGTTGCTCAAGGCCCTGGTGTAGGGTGAGCCACCTTTGCACTGCTGGCTTTTATTCAGTGATGGATCCACCATAACCAGCAGGATCTTTTCAGAAAGGCATGATGCTTAGCCAGACTGATGCGTGGGGTTGTCCTGTATCAGACACAGGACCCTGTGCTCCTCCTTGTTGTGGTGATAGTACAGGTCAAGTCAGGTCTTCCAATTATGCCCTTCTTTGCTCCAAAGCCAGCTGGGTAGCAATGGCTCTTGAAGTGCCTCCAGAAACAGCAGTTTATGCTGGGAGCAAAGAAGTTGGAGAGATGAATCAACTCACCACTGTGGAAGTCAAATTTTGTTATTTCTCCTAAGGATTTAGCCTGTTGGTCTGAAAAGAGGGAAAATAAAACAAAAGAATGGCTGATCTGGCCAAAGCAAAGATGCATCCACCCTGATATGCTTTTTCCAGCAGGGACCAATAGTGGATATGTAAAGAAAAAGTATAAGGAAAGCCAAATACAGAGTGATTTTTTTTTCTCTCGCGTTGTCCCCTTGTTACTGACAACGTGCAACTGGAGATTTTCTTGCATCTAAGATAGTATCATTGTGTTTAACTATCATGCACCTACTGGTATTGTCTGTCCCAGCTGCCTGATTCTAGGTGCACAGAAGAGGACACAGCTTGAGAGAGAAATTCACCCATCCTTTCCTCACCTGCTTGCATGTGTGGTCTCAAAGCACCAACACTTAGAACAATGAATATGGACTTACAGTGGAATTATCAAATAACTAAGTACGTGTCTTTGCTGTCTCCAAATGCAGTTTAACCAAATGGAAAGCATGTAATTTGGGGCATATTGTTAACAAGCACATAGGAACTACCAGAATATCCGTGTTGACACATACCTTTCTCACTGTAATTTCCGTCACATTGTGGGAGAGATCTGTTTATATGAGAAAATTTTTCCAAGAATTGTATACCTTCATAGAGCTGGAACAAGCAGTGGGCCAAGCAACTAAAGATTATTTCTCTCTGCTAGGGCCCTGCTTGTGACATATAAACAGTCAACCAGCCGCCTTGACTGCACTGTCTTTCCTGGTGAACTTGCATTTTGCAGATTTGCCCATTGTTCCAGGAGAAGCAGCGCTAGGGATGGAGCAGTGTGTGCTAGCTGGAGCAGTGTGTCTGGCTGCGAGCGCTCGAGCTGAGCAGGGGAGGGTTGGAAACTGTGCCTGTATTGTGCTCAGCAATGCTGGTGTACGAAAGCATAAGTCAAAAGTGGTCACCAAGTGATTCACTTTTCTTCAAACACAAATGTTGTTCTGCTGATAATAGAGACACGCACGCACATACATCCTTTAAGACCACATGGGCGAGGGGGGGCTGAGTGTGAAATTTATTTACACATTCAGGGTACTGCAGCCAAAACACTCTAAATATAAAGTTCCTTTATGTTTGTTTTAGCACATAAGCAAGTATTCTGCATTTGTATTTTTCTTTCTGTACTTCTGACTGACCTCCAGAACATTTCAGTGTTCCTTGTTCACTGTCCCTTGTTTGCTGTCTTTTTGGGGTGCCATTGCTGATATTTTAACACTGTGCTCCACTCACTCATCGTTCTTCCATTCTTCCATTCTTCAACCTTGATTGATCCCGATTTATCTGAAGAAGACGGTGGTGACAATCGTAAGCATTCAGAGGGGGAAAGCAGAAATGTTCAGCCTAAGGTTTATATTGGGTTTCCTGGGTGAAGCAGCTGAGATCTTTCAGGACAGTCATCCTTCCCAAAAAGCCCTCACCTTCTCCAGTTGATGCCTGAATGGTCCTACTTCCACCGTTCCTCCTCTATGCCATATACAGTGTCCCTGTATATTCAGTTGTGTGTTATTTCTCAAGGGCCCACGTGCATCCATCCCTCTATTGCATTAAGCTAAATAGGAGAATTGCTTTGCTGCCCATCAGATGTGGCCAAAATGCTTATTAGGAGTATGTCCTCAACAGGTAGATGTTCTCTAGATGTAAGTGAAAATGACTAATAGATCAGACAAAATGTGATTTTTCTGGTGTTTCTACACCTACTTTGATGTATCCACAATTAATGGAGGTTTATCTAACCCTTGTAACCACCTCAAAAAGTCACATTTTTGTAAACAGCATTGAACTGTAGAGATGCGAAAGAAATAACTCAAGCTTTCTGCTAAGAGACTCTTTGTTAAACACATCATTATACAAAAGATAGCTACATCTGTATAAAAAAGCAAGGAGTCTAGCCCTCAAAGGCGAAAAGGCAAAGTCTAGCCCTCACTGTGAAAGTTCAAAATGTCCTTTTCTTTTGTATGAGACATAGTAATCCCTGCTTTGAGTCATTTAATAAAGCAGAGAGGTAAAACTCTCCCTTACTCAAGTTTCGCATTTTCCCAGTGAAATACCTGAAACAGCCTTGTTGTTATACTATTTATTATTATTTATTGTTTGTTATAATAGTAGATATTTACATATTTTATATATATAATATTTTTACTATATATTGTTTATTAGCATAACCAATGAGTTGCAGTCTGTAATTCTCCAGGAAGCTCTGCTTGTTCTCAAAGCCACCTGCTTCCCAAAGGACCACTCCTGCCTCTCCATGCTGCATGGCACTTGCAAACTCATAAAACCTCTTCTTGCTAAAAGATACAGCAGCATCCCGTCTCTTTTGTTTTTGTCTCAATTCCTTTAAGCAGGCTGCTGGTTCTTCAAACATTATTGTGTAGTGATACTGTTTAAAGCAGAAGTTTGTACTCAACATAACTCTTGTCAACATGTCCCCGGTACTTCTGTAATGGAGAACAAGCCAGGTGACCGTGCCGTCTTTCCAGTAGTCCAGGCGGGTAAGGCAGAACAGCACGACTTCTCAGAGTTTTGTCTTTGTTTTCATTGCTGGAGAAGAATACAGTGTTCTGCGATGGACTAACCCTCGCTATGGTGATGAGGAGGTAGCAAACCTGACCCACACACGACTGAGCCTGCAGGGAAGGCACTGGCACCCAGAAAGTCCCTGGCAGCCCTTCTCCATGGTACAACATGCTACCGTTATTTGGCTTCATCATGACACAGCCTAGTTCCTTACCAATAACTACGATGACATCTGTTTTCTTGCTGATATGGAGGAATCAATAATAAGGAGGAATCAATAATAAAGCTGTTTCTCTGATACTGATCTTAACAATGTCATCTGGAACATGATGAGCCTCCAAGAAGGAAGGTTTTTTGCATCGGCTGAGGATCTCAGCTGCTGTTCATAAAATTGTGTCTCCATCCACAGATGTAATGCACTCTTAACGTTACATAAGGAGGAGCCTACATGAAGTGTATGTTGAATTCCCTGTGCAGTAGGTATGAATATTAAATATTTGTGTGATTGGCTGCCTTAAACACCCCATCAATATTTATAACTTGTTGGGGGGACAGTGGAAAATCTTCGATATAAATTATTTCAAGCCTCATTTCTGTAACACCGCAGTCCTTGTATTTCTTTGCATTCTGGAGGACTTTGCATTCTGGATAGATGACACATAAAAAGGGAAGCAGTTCCCTTTCACTTCAGGATTGCAAGTTTATATAATTTAAAGGGAAGATTTGCCTTCCAGGTTTTCAGGATCAGTGTAATTCTTGCGTATCTTTTTAAATATTAAAATACAGATTCCTTTATCTTCTCAGTATCAAAATAAGAATTTTTAGGAAGATGAAAGAGTTAAAGAGTTACTTAGGTTTTTGCCTCATTATCTGGCCAATTGCTTTGTAACCCCCTGCCTGCCCTGCCTGCCTTTTAGAAAACTAATCAGAAACTGTAAAGCTAATGAGATGCTGAATTTTTGAATATAAAAAAGTTAGGCCCATTCTTTACACAGATTCTTCTAAACTGTGCCTTGTGAGATAGAACAGATTTTATTCCAGGGAGAATATGGGACCTTACAAACCCGGGAACTTCTGAGGATAACTTGGGAAGCTCACTAACCCTTTTGCTAAATAGCAGGATGGCATTTTGAAAGCAGACTTCCATCTCTCTTGCTCATTTACTAGATGTAGTGAAGTTAATCACTGTTCTTTTTTTTCTTCACTTTAGATATAGTTTTATGAGGCCTGCATGTTGTCTTCTCTTTCAGCAGCCTGCTGATCCCTCCCAGGTAGCAGGGATACAGTCCCAGCCTCTCTGGAAGTGTCCAGCTTCTCTGGTGCCCTCTGCACTGACCCAGCAGCATTCTAGCTTCAAGGGTTGGTTTGTTATGGTTGTGATGAAGCCCTTTCTCTATCCAGGGCCAGAATGGGTTTTGGATAGCAAAACACATCTCCCCAGTAAATTGAAAAATCCTGAGGGGCAGGAAGCGACCACATCTTGTTTTTTATCTGTATCTGTTCTGACTCCAGGTTTTGGGTGGGAACATGAGAAAAATTCTTGACACTGTTCCTCTAGGAAGGAATAAAACATTCCCGTGGAAGACGTATGCCTGTCGCATCCGCATACAGGTCACTTCTGGTGACTAGGCTGTAGCCCTAGGATCGATACCCTAGGAAGAAGAGACCTGGTGCCCATGCTCATGCTGGAGGGGTTCCCAGCCATTCAGCTGAACCCTCAAACAGTAGGAGTACGGTCTGCCTTTGAAGCTGGCCCCTCTTTTGAGCAGGAGGTTGGACCAGAGACCTCGAGAGGTCCCTCTCTAAGTCCAGTGACCCTGAGGCAGACAATGTTCTGGTGAGTATTTACTGAACATACTAATAAATTAATTGGGATGTGAGTCCAACCAAGCCCCTTTGGTGAAAACAGCTTTGTCCACATTTGCAGGCTGGCAAGTTTTAATGTCAGGGCAGCTGAACCAGTAAAAATTTCCAGCTGTCTCTGTGGACCTTTTGTGGATGTATCTGCGGAGCCTGCAAACTGATCTGCAGGTCTTGGCTACTTACTTTTATGCCTTTATCAAAGTAGATCTCATTCTCCCAAGAGCTGGTGGGTTACAGGCTTTGCAGAGCCTGTGAGCCGCAGGGCCCTTCCAGGGTGTGCAGGTTGTAGCCTGTGCTGCCTGATGCTTCTCCACAAATGTGCTTCAGTCCTAGTGCAACCTGAAGAGTGCAACCACTTTGAAGGTTGAGGCTGATCAGCCTCTGTGAACAACCTGTCCTTGGCACCTCGGTGAACAATGTGTCCTTTGTGGTACAGAGTTTCATGCTTCAAAGCCTTTCAGCTGAGCAACTGCAAGATGTGCTCTACGATGGTCCTCAGACATGATTTTCTCTCCTAGAATGTTACTGTTTGGACAAATCTGTTGGCTTCTGCTTTCTCGAGGATAGTAGGAGAAGCTATAGCAGCTTTTCCTCGTTTTTGCCAAGCCTGCAGTGCTAGCCACACAGGCAGTCTTGAAGGGCAGATGGGTCCTTCTTAGGGTGCCTTCTGCCATTAGTAGAGTCCCAAGAGCAATGTGCTCTGTCCCCTTCCTGGCGCCTTGAAATGCATGCTACCCACCAGTTCTTCCCCTTCCACAGTTATTTTTCAACCTGTCACACTCCCAGAACATGATAGATCTCTCCATCATTTACCAGCGGTCCTGGCAAACTGGGGAGGTCCCCGCCGACTGGCGTCTAGAAAATGAGACACCCATCCACAAGAAGGGCTAGAAGGATGATCCAGGGAACTACAGGCCTGTCAGTCTGACCTCGGTGCCTGGGAAGGTGATGGAACAGATCATCCTGAGTGCCATTATGCAGCGTATGAAGGATGCCCAGGTGATCAGGCCCAGCCAGCACGGGTTCACGAGGGGCAGGTCCTGCTTGACAAACCTGATCTCCTTCGATGACAAAGCGACCCGCTTGCTGGATGAAGGAATGGCTGTGGATGTTGTTTACCTGGACTTTAGCAAGGCCTTTGATACAGTCTCCCACAGTATCCTCCTGGAGAAACTGGCTGCTCATGGCTTAGATGGGAGGACTCTCCACTGGGTTAAAAACTGACTGGAGGGCCAGGCCCAGAGAGTGGTGGGGAATGGAGTCAAATCCAGTTGGCGGCCGGTCACGAGTGGTGTCCCCAGGGCTGGGTACTGGGGCCGGTTCTCTTGAACATCTTTATCAATGATCTGGCCGAGGGGATCGAGTGCACCCTCAGTCAGTTCACAGGCAACACCAAGCTGGGTGGGAGTGTCGACCTGCTGGAGGGCAGAAAGGCTTTGCAGAGGGATCTGGACAGGCTGGATGGATGGGC
>VXAK01001501.1:7965-51446 GCA_013399435.1 Arenaria interpres | reverse complement strand
CCACCTGCGCACACTGCTGGCTCATGTTCAGCCTGCTGTCGACCAACACCCCCAGGTCCTTTCCTGCCAGGCAGCTCTCCAGCCACTCTGCCCCAACCCTGTAGCGCTGCCTGGGGTTGCTGTAACCCAAGTGCAGGGCCCGGCACTTGGCCTTATTGAACCTCATCCTGTTGGTCTCAGCCCATCAATCCTTTCATCTCTTTTCAGTCAGAAGACCCCTCCCCTACTAAGGTGTTCCTCATACTACTTCCAAGAAAGCAAAGTAATCCCTTCCCATAAAGAATCCTGTACTCAGAAAGACAACAGGTGTAAAAATACACATTGTAATTCCATAATTGAAGTTGTTAATTGGAGATGTGGAGTTGCTCAAATAAATCATTCTGTTTGATGGTCAAATCAGTCACTCCTCATACAGGAACCATTCTATACATTAGATCACCCTTGTAGCCCTTCTCAGAAATGTTTCTTTTGCAAGACTAAGGAAAAGGATATGAACATGAGAAGCATGCTTTGCATTTGAGACACATGTGCACTGTGGATTTATACAGCAAGATATTTGGTGGTGGGTTTATTTTTTTTCCCCCTTCCTAATGATTTCTAATATTCAGCTTGTTCATTGGAGTGTTTCTAAGGACTTAGCTGATGGAGGTTTATCTTAGAGCTAATATAACCTTACAGTCTTGCTAATAAGTGGTAACTGTCAACTCAGTTAAAACTGCCCAACTCAGCTGCTCCTCATGTGCCCCATTCTACATCTATCTGTACTGAATTTCCCTCAGTCTTGAAAAATTCTTCTGCTGCATTTATTTATGGTTGGTTTTTCCTATTTTTTCTTCTCAATAGCTTTGTATAATTAATGAAATTTGACACCTGGCTATTAATCCTGCTTTCCACAAATAGTTTTAAAAGCTAAGCGGCATTGGTTTGCCTCACATGCCAGTTTTGGGGATTTTTTTTGTTGTCCTTTATTTTTGTTTATTTCTTTGTTACACTGATATTATTAAACACTTTCATCCTCAGATACCAAAGTATTTTTAGATAAATATTAATATACCAAGGTTATTGGGTTCAGTATTTCTTCTTGGATTACTGCATCATGTATACACAATTAATTACTGTTCATTTGTTGCTTTTTTCCAGAGCCTTTTCTACAGTGCCTCCATTTGAGACTCTTCCTTTGATACTCTTCGTAAAATGACTCTGCCATGCTCCCCAAGTTCCCCCATGGTAAAGAGATTTTTTAAAAATTCTTTTAGCTTTTCTGCAACAGCCTTGTTTTGCTCTCTTTACACCTTTTATACCTCACCTGTCTTTTGGCACAAAAGTCTCTGGTAGGCTTCCTCATCCTGATGTTTCTAAAGAAGAATTATTTTATTTTTATTGCAAGTTTTTCCTCAAACTTTCCTTGATGGGTTACTGTGCTTTACAATTAAGATGCAAGATTTCTCAGTCCTCTCTATTTCTCTCATTTGGAAATAACCACAATTTTTAAAAGACTGCCTTTATTTGCCCTCTCTACCATGCCATTTAGACATTCCAACTTCCTTTAGCCCCTCCTGTCTTTCTGCAGGTGCTTTGCATTTGCTTTAAGTATTACTTAAGACCAAGTTTAGGTTTAGTTCTTCTTCTGGACATTTGATGACTAGATAATTTATGAAGCAGTCTTTTATTATGGCTAGAGCCTTTTGATAATAGGGCTCAACCTCAATGTAAAATTTATTCTGCCTTCCAGGGAGTAAGTGAAATCCTCCATTACTGCTGCATTTTTCCTATCCTCCAAGCTATCTGAACACCCTCAACATGTCATCAGCAACTTAGTTTTTCCAGTCCGCAAGGAAATCACAATGTTCTTGTTACATCTGAAGCATCCATACAGGTGCTCTTTGATTTGTTGAAATGGTTATGTTGTCATGATTTGACTCAAGGCTTTCAGATAGGAAGTATTCATGTATCAGCAGTGTGCAAACATTGCTTCTGTAACACTTCATCAGGTCCAAAATTATACCTCTTTAAGATATTATTGATTTTTACAATAAAAATTTGTAAATAATAATAGTAGTAAATTAAATATCGTAATACAAACTTATTAAAAACTTATTAAAAATAAAAATGGACTATATCTTCCAAAAGAAATTATATTAATTAAAAACATTTCTATCTGTTTTGTAAACATAGAGAGAGACCTCTTCCTAAATCGGCTTTCCTAATTTAAAGGAAGGGTTCTGTTTGGGAATATCACCTCTTTTATTATCAATACATTATCACAAATATGGCTCAAGTAGGTCCTTTGACAAGTATGAAAAGATCTCTTCAGCAGAACTGTAATTATTCCTATGTCTTTTACATGAGACTTTAAAAAGCTGTATTATTTATATTGACACATTAAGTATCAAGTATGCTAATACATTGGAAGATAAGAAAACAAACACACTTTGGCAAAGTTACACATACCTGACAACAAAACAGACAAGAACATACCAATAGCCCATACCACACAAATTAATTGTACAGTAAACCCAAGGTAAATCCCAAGTGTAAATTATGAATATCCCAGATTATTGGGGGTTTCATTTGTTTGCAACTTAATGGAAAATTTCAAACTATTGTAAGAGGAAAAATGAAGTTTTGATATGAATATTCAATGTATAGAACAACTACACTACTACTCTTGAGTAACAGAACAAGTTCTTCTGGTGACTTCATTCCCCAAGTCCTTTAATAATACCTTTCTGCTGAGAGACAACTTTGCAACTATCCTATCTTGAACAGCTTCATACAGGCAACCTGACTTTTCGAAAACCTCATCTCAATTCTGAAGAGAATAGACTTTTTAGCAAATGGACCCAAGATCATAGGAATACAAAAACAACTTAAAAGACATTCTGTTGTAGACCCAGACATAGAGATTTACCTCTTTGAGATAAAGAAAGGGAGATCACTTATCGGTTACCATCATGGGCAACACAAGCTCAACTTCGGGAAAAGCATTTTTAACTGACAATAAGTTAAATTACGTTTGCATCCTGAGATACACAGGAAAAAAAAAAACCTTCCACTTACCCTCCCTCCTTCTCCACAGGCTCACCTTCACCCCTGCACTCCCATCTCGACCTCCTCCTCCTTGCAGCAGCCCAGGGGGATGGATGGTGACCGGGGGCCTGCGGCGCGTCCCCGCCAGCTCCTCTCTGCCGCTCCCGCCTCCTCACCCTTCTCCCTGCTCCAGCCCGGGCCCTTCCCAGGGGCTGCCGGGAAACCCCTGCCCCACCGGGGTCTCTCCCGGGGCCGCAGGGGCATCTCTGCGGGGGCGCCTGGAGCCCCTCCTCCCCTCCTCCTGCTCTCCCCTCGGGGCTGGCAGGGCTGTTTCTCACCCGGTTTCCCTCAGCCCTGGCTGCCGGGCAGCGTTTTGCCCTTTCTGACCCAGGCTTTCCCCGCGGCGCCCGCCCGTGGCTGAGGGGCTCAGCTGTGCCCTGCGGTGGGGCCGTTGGAGCCGGCTGGAACCGGCTGTGTCCGGCACGGGGCAGCCCCGGGCCCTCACCGCAGGGGCCGCCCGGCAGCGCCCCGCCGCTGCTGCCGGCCCTGAGGCACACACACCCCGATGGAATTATCTTCCTGCTGCACACAATGTGCTTCATAATAAGGAGATGAGAACATATTACAATACTCTGTCAAATTCTATATAAGACTACATGAGGCCTTCGTCCTTTATTCTCCATGGACTGAAAGGAGTCCCTCAGTGAGAGATGCTGCCCTCACTTCAAAACAGCTCCATGAAAGGGCCACAACTCGGTATATTTTGCAAAGGTCACTATGACAGCCAGAAAAAGTAGTAATAAACTAATAAAATGTCTAGCTTCCAAAAACCTCATGGCGGTCACTCAGCTGGGGGGGGAATCGAATTAATTCTGAGTTTGACACCAAACTACATTTCTCTATGGAAACATGAACTGTACTCAGAGCCGTGCCCACGCAATCAAGCCTCCGCTATATACACCTGTGTCTGTGCACACATCCCCGCGTTGGTGCCCCTGGGGCCTGTGGCTTTTGGAGCCTTGGACGAGGCCAGCCAAATCTGACAGAACCTTGAAGGTCATAGGGGACCACCATTACCTATAAGCAATGTGGAAAAAAAAGAAAAAGGCTGGGTGAAGGAGAGAAATCTATTAAAATCTATTATAATCTAACCTCATCATAAGAGTTCCGACAGAAGGAAACTGCACATTACCACAGACCAGAACATCTGCAAAGGAAACCAAACAACAGCAGGGGAAGTGTTCACTGAAGTTCACCAGTGACCACACCACGTGTAGCTGTGGTTTTGAGTAATCATGGTACTTCCTGCTTTCAGACATTACTCATTTGTTCTTTAATATGAAAAAGTACTAGATACTTTACATAATACACATCGCAAATAAACCTAAATATTGCACAGAAGCACAATTTAAAATACCTATCTTGTATTCATATCAGACACAAACTCAATTACTTCATCTTCTAACCCAAAGGAATTAATCTTCCTCTGCATATAAAATTGCTACCTCATTTTAAAAGCAAACGGGGTCTGCCAAAATAAGATACGCTGCATGTGTAATGGATTAATTTCTTCATCAAGTGAATTTAAACTCATACTATCCCACACCTATATCCCTCTATGATTTTTGAAATGCACAAATTCTGTGTGTGCCACAATATTGACTGTCCACAAGTATTTTCTAATTTTTGACATTTCAAAAACCTAGTTCTTGCAATGTTAATTACCGTCTTGACATTCTATAACATCACCGAGGCTCTGTATCAGGAAACAGTATTACTAGAGGTAAAGATTAGCATGGTCATTTTATATAGACGTGAGAAATCAGTAAGATTCTCTTAGTTCTCTTCTCATGAAGTTTTCCAGTCATTTAATTAACAGAAAAGGATAGATATTTTAAAAATAATCATATTTCTCACCATTAAGCTAGGGGATTTTAATTTTCCCAGTGGCATACCTTTTCTTATTGTCTTCACTAACCTTCTAACCAAAAAAATCCTGTTTGTTACACAAAAGTGTCGTTTGCAGTTGGTCAATAACAAAAAAAACTGCTAACATACCAAGAAGCACCCACCCTAAAGACAACAGAGAACTTCAGCAATGTCCAGCTTCTGTCCTAGTTTTTTAAAAGCAATACCATTTAGTAAATTAGAAATTTAAATAGCTTAGGCAGGAACGAGGCAGGCTTTTCCCCACAAAAAAAAATTGCTGCTAAAACATTTAAGTGAAAAATGGCAGTTCCACCTAAAAGACATTGATTTCATCAATACGGTTATTCAGCCTAAAGAACATGTAAAAGCCACAGAACTTCAGCTGCTGGTATGTCAAAATCAGAAAAGGGGAAGAAGTAAAGAACAAAAACAAACCTAAAAAAAGGTCAATTTTTATACAGACTTTTTCAGTCCACTAGAATCTTGGAGAAGATTAGATCACCTTGACAAAATTTTTTTGAACCATTAATTGAAATAATGGTCTGCACGTAGCAAACTGATGTTTTGCAATATAAAACTGACAGATTGTATAAAGCTTTCTCACAAAAATAGTTATTACTTCGACATATTAGATTCAATGTTGCTGTTTTGACATAAAAGACCAGTTTCTTCCTGGTGCAATTCCTCATTGACTTAAATGATGTTAAACCAGGTAAACACTTTATCCCATGTCTTTGGACCAGGACTGAACTTCAACGTGTTTATGCTTTTCTCTTTGTTTGGTTGGTCTGTCAAGTCAAAATGCCCTTGTCAGTCTGTATATAGCCATTTTCTGTCAAAGGACTAATAGACAAGTACTGTGCTTCAGGAAACCTCAGGTATGACTGAGCATGCTGGAAGACAGTCAGACTGATCAGGTTGATGAAAGCACTCTCTTCCCTCGAGTTTGATTTTCCCCCAAATAACCTTTGGATGTTTAGAGATTTCACTTTAAAAATAATAAATAAAACCTAAATTTTACAAGTCATTGAACACTGTAGACCTTTAAGTCATGTGCTCTCAAGCTCTCAAAAAGAAACCAAATAATAGTTGTTGAATACGAAGGGTTACTATCGGCAGGAAGGCAGCAAAGGGGGCTGGCTGTGCCAACAGAACTCAAAAAAGCCCCACAAATACACATGCACATTTTTATTTTGAAAGCTTTTTGGGTTGGCAACAGTCTTGAATTAGCTTTTTTGTAAAGATAAATTGGAAAATGAGATGGCTAACATGATATAGGACCATATAATGTTGCGCAATACTGACCTCAGGTTTGATGACAGCGGTTAAGATGGAGAGGGCACATTTCCTCTGTTTCTTGATAAGGCTTGGTAAGGTTGCCCTGAGCAACAGCGGGAGACAGATAGGAGAATAAAGAAATAGGTACTGTCCTATATGATCAGTGTCGGCTTTCCATCAACTTCAATGGCACCGAATCAAAATGTTATTTAGCAACAGTAAGGGAGACAAGAATTAGGACCTGAGTAATCAGAGAGCAGAAAACCATAAAGAACAAAAGTACTATAAAATCTGAGGTTAGTGACCTAATGCAATGAAAATGCTGTAACAGGGAAGAAGACGATTTTGAGTAATCAGAGAGCAGAAAGCCATAAAGACGAAGTAAATAGAAAATACTATAAAATCTGAGGTTAGTGACCTATGGAGAAACTGTAACAGGAAAGATGTTTTCAGTTAAAAGGCATCTATTAAAAATACAAACCTCTGCTTTTCCAGTGCAAGCATCTATAATCTCAGTATTTAACAGATTTGCCTAGAGTTCCTTTGGAAGAAACTGGAGATCTCAGTCTTAAATTGAATTAAAATTGTGAAGCTAAAATCTTTGCTCAAATAGTAAGTGTATTCATGCAATGTTGGTCTTCCGCCTTTCTAAGAGCCCTGGAAGTATTAAAAATTTAATCTCTTTACACTAGACACATGAAGTATATGATTTTAAAGCTTGCTGAGCCAACATCCCTCTCTTCTTTTTACTGTATTTTTTACACAGGTCTATTCTACAATAAAATTTTAAAGAAGCAACCGAAGTCTGCAAAAGAACAGGAAAAATCTGTGCTTGCATAGTTAGGTATTTATTGCTACCCTGTTTTTGCTAGCTATAGAGGAAAATTAATTTATCTAAATGATTTTTTTTGTGAAATTAGCAACCTAAAAGGTAGAAAATAAGACACGTGATATTCTAGATGCTGATTATAGCACCTGCACACCTTGACAATGGCTAACAAGCCATGTGCAAAATCTTTAGACTATAACATCTAAACTTTCCTTTTCATTTTCTTTATTATATAAGAAAACACTTTTTTATCAGAATAAATTTTGGAACTTTTTGTGTATGCTTCTGCTGAAACATCTGATATGCTTTATTTTATGCAAACCTCTAACATTGAATAAAAGCATTTTAATTGCAAAACTCCACTTTTGTTTCTTCCTTAGCACTTATTCAGAAGCATACATATTTTCCCCTTACTGTCATCAAATCCGAGATGTGAAATTGTCTTGATATGATCAGGAAAGATTAGAATCACTCTCCTGTATGAGAACTAATTTATTGCAATGACATGTCACCTTGAAAAAGAATTTTAAATGACAAGTCTCTTATGCTGTATTTCTGTTTTCAAGAGTGAAATAACAAATTAATGGAATTACTGCCTTGAAAATCCAATGTAACACTTTGGATTTCTTTCCTAATGTAACTTTCAGTACAGTAGTTTCGGGACATTTTAGACGTTATTACATTCCTCTTCCCTTTCCTGAATTCACACCCATTTCTAACTGTTCCATACTTCCTTACCTCGCCTATCAACACAAATCTGAAAGCGTTTTTGAAATACAGGGAAAAGTGTAAGAATTAAGTAAAGCGTAATTTCCCTTACCCCCAGATTTGGAAAGAAAAATGCAGTTGAAAAACAAGACAGAGCTGAATGCCTGAAAAGCCATTCTTATTTACCCTTCAGAGGACATCTGAAGTGAATTAAAGGGTATATGTTCGGTATTTCAGAGACCCAAAGAATGCACGTGGAAATCCAGTGTCAGTCTTGTTCATTATATTCCTCTACTATTCCCACTAATAGCATGACTCTCTCAGGCTCAAAACAACACTGATCTTCCCTTTACTACTGCACATTTACTTCTCTTTCCAAAGTAAAAAGGACAGTGAAAGTGTAGTTATGAGATGCTTCCAGTGCAACTCACTTTTAAGAAATATCAGAAAGAGCAGCCCATCTGGAGGCAAAGAGGTGTGAAGGTTCAAAATGAGAACGTTATGAACTGAAACATTTACTCTGTTCCTCTAATTTCTTTAAATTCTTTGTTATTTTTATTCTTATCTTCCATATCCTGGCACATGAATTATCTAACCTGGAAGCATACAGAAAACGCGAGAGAAGTGCAAACTATATCAGCCATGACAACTGAGAAATGTTAAAGCTTGCAGCCCTACAGCACAAGTTTTTCTAGCTTTCCTCAGGAGAATCTTCATTCTTCTGATCTGGTGCAGTCAGTACCCGACTGCTCACCAGGTCATGATGCATTCACCACCCCTGCCCCTTTCAGTGCTCACAGCTATGTATTCATTAGAATAGTTTTCATCAGAGAGATGCAAAAGACAAGAAGTCTCGTGCAGCTGAAAGCTCTGTTCTGTGGATTCAAGTTGCTTTTTTGAGACTAGGATATTTGTTCCCACTTAATCAGATTTCCACAGTTACTCCATTGCACAAACACACATACTTGCACCAAAGATGTCTGCCACAAGTAACATTGTTAGATACTGTGGGTCATTGGGAAGTTTTCAAGAAATCCTCCCCAAATAACTCACCGTTTCAGAAAAAAAGAAGTCACTGTGTTTTTAAATTCTCTAAAGGTACCTTTTTAATACAAAACTATTTTTGGAACAAAAGTATATCCTGAAACATTGAAGATTTACCCCAAGTGCAATAGCAGAGAACCAGTTCAATAACACCAGAACCACAGGAAATACTTAACATCTACAAAAGGATCATTTCCCATATCTGCCACAACCTCATTTTTCCAGGACCTGTGTTTTAATGTGTTCCTATAAAACCACTTCTGAGTATGGCTAATACAGATTAATTTTATACAGATTTCCAATCTACAAATATTATTTATTTTCTCTAAAAAATGTTGACTGAGGAATGAGGATATGCTTGATATTAAAATATAATGATGACTTGTTGTCCTAACACTTGCTGTATAACAGATAATAGCAGTAAATTAATCCATCCTCTTGACAGTCATTTCATTATAAAAATGAGAAACCTTACCATTTTCATTGCAGGCCTACCAAATTCGTGTCCTCAGTGTGCATTTCCGTGACAATGACGGTAATCATTATAACAGCATTGTACATAATGACTCTGCTTTCTGTGATGTTACTCCCAAATTGGGTGTGAAAAATGTGAAAGGACAGATCTCAAATGGTAGAACTCTCACCAGTGAAGCAGGGCAGTCTACAGAATTAATAACTGACGGAATTGATAACGTGCTGCCACTGAACAGAAGCCTGGAATTAAAGGGCACCGCTCGCATAGCCTTCTTTCATTAACTGAGGGACTTTGTGTGAAAACCTCTTATCAAATTAAAGACACTTAGAATGAGACCTTCATGAAGTTTGTACAATAAACGCAACATCAGTAAAACATGTATTTCTCAAAATTAAAAGGAACTCATGCACAATGACCACTACTGAAATTGTACTAATTACTAGCGTTATGTCAGTCTCAGCCAGGCTTTCCTTTTTTTCTGAATTAAAAATATTTGCCTGAGCTGATCTTTGCAGTAAATCAGGTTGTCAGAACCATCACAACAAATGGAAAAGAGAGTACAGATGCTTCTAAGTCCCACAAAGCTTCTGCAAAGATGAGCTTACTAATGCTGTGAAGTACTTAGAGCAGAAAATGATGAACATCACAGGGAATTCTTTGAGGAACAGGGGAGAAAAACTGGTAAGTATAGAGGAAGGAATGTCCAGAGACAAGGCATGTAGTCACATTCTGACCACGAAGGATTAAAAGAAATCTTATTCATTGATGTCCATAAATGTAGCATCAATAGAGTGGTCAGAGGATGAAAGAAAATACATAATGCTATCACAGGAATATAAAACTGAAAGGGACCTTTAACTCTCTGAATCCAGGCCTCTGTTCTTGCATGCATTCATGTCTATAAATGCTTTCATAAAGACAAGCACGTCTTACTTTGAAACCTTCAGATTTTTGTTTTCACTCTTCCTATTAGTGGACTCTTTCAGAATCTCACTTATTTTTTCATTTCCATTCTAAATTAACTCTTGGTGACCAAAACCAAATTTTTTCCATTAAAAGCTGAATCAGCTTGAATAGCTCTTCTATTTCCCTTGTGGTTTCTTCTGAGGTTTATTCATAGAATAATATGTGCTTTTCACTATTGTTTGTGGAAGTAATTAAAGCTATTTTATTGTCCACTACCACCTCAACCATGGTTTTTAATTTTCTTTGTATAGCTTAATATATAAATTCATTTTTCTTGGCCAAAAGTAATAACAGCAGTAGACAGGTTAACATTTTTTTTCACAACGGCTTCAATACCACTTTATTTCTGTTTTGATTATCTCAGCTTTTGCAGCTTGGTATTATATTTATGTTAAGGTTTGACAGAAGCAGTAATTGATCTGGTGACCAGATCTTTCTCTTCCTGTCACCTGCGCCTAACAAACCAATAGCATATAACAGAAATTCATGATCTTGTTCTGTAAGAGCCTTATCACATTGTGGACCTGAGGTTTACTGTCCATATCCAAATCTTACTCATTCTATCTAGCTCTTTTCAGATGTTTTGATTCTCCTGCATAGCTTTGCATCAGCAACATGTTTGTAAAGTGTTTCTTCTATTCCATAATTATTCATGAAATAATTAATCAGTCTAAGATGGGCCTGGAAGCATATCTCTTCATTCCCTTACCCATTTTAAAAGCTTCTCTTTCAATGCAACCCACTATGTCCATTTAGAAAGGTCCTTCTCTGGTTTATATCTCCTGTGCAAATCTCAAAAAATTTTAGTATACTGAAATACTTGGTATTTTACTAAGTTTGGCATAACAAAATAATTTTTTTTTTATTCTTTGTTTTACCGGTATCTTAAATGCAGATGCTTCACTTGCTATTTTTTAGTTCAGGTGATGCTGTTCTAATTTAAAAGTCCCTGCTACAATACACCTGTGATTTCAGAAGCTACTGGTTTCCTTGGATATTTTTCATGCTCTAAGATATAATTCTCAGGATCCCCAACTTGAAGGCAAACTAAAATGAAATAATGCCTTTTCCACGCCTTCATCCCCATTAAATATCTTTTTTCACACCTCATATTCAATGTCTTTCTCCATTTTCATTAAGGAAATTAAGATTCGTCTAGATTATGTAATAAAAAAAATTATCATAAAGCTGAAAGAAAGTATTCAGGTGAGATGAGCTCCATCTGTCATATATCTTGCAATAAAGCTAGATATGTAGCTTTGTGTTCTTTTAAAGCAAATTTAAAACCCAAGTTATACAGACATTACACAAGATAAATCAGACTTCAGTTGGCCATCCGATGGTGGTATCAGCATGAACTTTATGCCTGAAATTCACTAGATATGTCAAAACATGAAGACAGCGGGTTATTGTTCTCACAGGCTTCTGAGGAACTGTAACAAGTAACATGCTTCCTGCATTTATTGAAGAAAGTCACAAAGGATTTCCCTTTGGAGGAGTACTTTTCCACCCTACCCTCAGAGTGGAATGAATACCCTAGGGAGCCTGGACTGGAAGCAGAACTGAATCTTATTCTGAAATAGTCTGGAAAAGTCTTTAGCAGTGAAATATTTCAAGTCCTATGCTTTTAATCTGATGTAAAAGGATGAGTTGCACTCACTCAGTGTTTAGCTGAGATCAGAAGAAATGCTGTTTTATCATATTTTAATATCCTCATCTTATTTACTTTTATATATCTTTTTTTCTTTATAACAAACACAGAAAGTACACATAGACAGCTGTCAAGTTCAGTGTGCATGTATGTAGCAATCCAAGAGGTGTCCTCCTTTAAAAAAGAACGTGCCATCTAAGGAGATACCTGGTTTTCCTCTACCAATGCCACATTTCAGGGGATGGGAAAAACAAAACCAAAAAGAAGACAATGGCCTTACCTTTCCTACATACTGAGGATCTGGTCCCATGTGTTCTTCTAAAACAAAGAACTGATTCCACACCCATCCACGCTTGGGACGATGATGCACTTCCGTTTCGCCTTCTATGTGTTTGGTTTGATTTCTAGTCACCTTGATGGAGCCATGGTGAGCAGCTCCATAACACCTCTGCACAAAACAGAGACAAACTAGGACTGGACAGATACAAGATGTACTTGTAATTCTCATTGTAGGATAAGCTTCCTGTTCAAGGTTTTCTTTCTCTTGTCTTTTTCAGCTGTAATCCTTTAATAAGTTCCCGAAACAGAAGGTGAAGCCTGGTTCAGAAATACAGTCCAAAATGGGTTTTTCTGCTTGTTCATGGTTTAGCTGCCCATTTGGGAAAGCTCAAATTATATTTACATCATGAAAAGCTGACTGGAAAAATTGATATTTCTTCTGAGATCTTCACAATAGAGTTCCACAGCCGACCATTTTCTATCTAATAGGGAAAGAAAAGAAAGCCACTTACTCATCACTAAACCCAGCAATTTTCAGCTTTCTGACCTTAGATTACTCTCACAGCTGTATTAACCAGTCTCTCAAAGACTCTTATTGCAACTGAAATTTCTTTTTAATCCTTCCTGTAAAAGTGTTTTCAGATTGTTTTTATTAAAATACCTTCAGAATTAGCATGCCTCTTCCAAGCTATGAAAACATACACATTATAAAAACCTGGATGATTCAGGACAGTTCGTTGGGCCTTTAACTGCAAATCACTGACCTGGTCTGGCAATAAAATGAAATCACTGCTGGTGTCATTAAACTGATAGTGATTAGTAATTCATTTCACATAAATTCTTGATTTTCTGTACACCACACAGAGATCCAACATGGTGAAAAAGACCAAGGCTATGACGGGTTTTGGAAGAAAGCCTCCAAAATGGTCTTTGAGGATTCTGAGCCGATACTAGAGCATGCTGAAAGGAACTTGCAGTCAAAAAGCACCATCTATGCTTTACATGAATTCCAACCAATGTCATATTGGAACGTCAGAAAATTATTTCATACTGACAGGAAGTTCAAGCACTGTTGCTTAGGTTATCAGCATTATTTTTATAAAAGCATCTAAGTTCTGAGTGACAATATTTTTCTCAACTTAAAAAAAGAAAATGTAACCTCATATGCTACGGTAGTAAAATGTGAAAATGTGCATGGAAGTTGATGTAGGGCTTAAAGCAAAGTACCTTGAAAGAAATAAAATAATTCTTCAAACTCAGAGAAATAGTTACCGAAAGGTAATAATTTGTTCAGTTATCCAGAGATATCCAAGATGAGTCAATTGGGAGTCTCAAAACATGCAACTAAACCTACAAATATTAGAACTGCCTCCCCGTATTGGCTTTGTTTGAGAATAAAGCCATTACAAGTTATGTAAACAGAAACACAATAAAACTAATTTTGTTTCTAAGCTTCATGGGAACCCAACAGAACAAATTCAAAATCCCTAAAGCACCACCAAAGAAGAAATTAGAAAACAGAAAAATACTGCAGCTAAAAGCAGCTCATCAACTGTCTTTTGGCTTCAGATTTTTTTCTCCCCTATGCTTCTTTAAAATATGTAATAATACTGGAAGGCCAACCATTCTTTCTTCTGTATTCACCTAAGTACAGTTTCTCATCAGAATAATGGAAGAATACTTCAAGAGTGCTGTACATTAGAAGTACTCGGAAAGAACATATTTTCTGTTGCTATTACTCCATTCAGGACAGTGGAATATGCTGAAGTAAAGGAAGAACTCTGGTATCTTGTGGTTGAGCAGGAGTTCAAAAAACTCTGTACAGTATTTTCCACTGGGGAAATAATTTTTTAAACATTTAGCATTATCCTTCGTATTTCCATATCAATGTAATCTCCCCTAAACCTCTACAAAGACCAATCCACTGGTCTCTTAAAAGCCCCTCATCCCATCTCAGAGCAGATTCATACAACATGATGTGTTATTACCTTCTCTAAATACAAGTGTGATTTAATAGGAATTTTTCACAGCTAAATGTTATATTAAGTCTAAGTTTAACCAGGGGCAGAATCCAGACATTCTGAGTCTCACATTTGTTTCTAACTATATACTTTTCTTCCTTGGTTTCCTTGCCTTTCTGCATTCTTTCCTGATTCTTGCTAGAAATCAGTTTTTGCCTCGAGGCATGCAATTTCCTTCTAAAGATTTCTATATTTACAGATGAGCGATTTAAATAGATTAGTCATTGTTATACTTCAAATGTACATTACAATTAAGCAGTACCACACAAAATCATAAGACAGCATTTTAATTCATTCAAGTATTATTTTTCTTCCCTTTGTTTCCATCTTGGGAAATGCCTGGGAGCAGTTCATAAGACTATAAGCAGTGCATAATAACTTAAAAATTGTATATAAAGTGCATTGAGATTTCTCAGAATGGCACATTTAAAATTTATTTGAAATCATTACTACTGAACTTTCACTTATAAAAACTGTGGGGATGGTGGTGGTGGAAAATTCTTGTTTATGAAAGAGTAAATATAAATGAGTGCAGAAGATACCAATAAACCAAGATTTACTATATAGAGCTTTTTTTCTCCCCCTCCTCAGAAATCACCTATAGAAATAAATCTTAAAATACCAAGATGGAGCCTCTAAACTGTATTATTTTACAGTCTGACTCATATATGAATTAGAACAAATAAGAGGAAAAAAAAAAAAAGAGGCAAACTATGGAGGGTTACTTAATGTCAAACATATCTGTTATTCCTAGCATTAACATTAACTAGGAGGCATGTAATTTACATTTTGCCAAAACCATGATGTTATTTAACTTAATTCAGAGAGTAACTGTTAAACACCTGCCCCCAAAATTAAAGTTTTAAAATTCTTTATTCTGAACAATTGTTTTCTAAAATAATAATAATGGTACTAAAAGAAAGATTATAATGACATCTACTTCCTGTTATGATCATGCTTAGAAGTTCAGGCCTCAGCTGTTCCTGAATTGTGCGTGAACTCTGGACAAATGCTTCCATTATGATAAACTCAACAATTAAAAGAGGAAGGATTTTTAAGTGAAGATTCTTTGACGTGTTTTCACTCTGGGAAACATCTTTTAAAACCAAAGCTTAATTAATGCTTAATACAAAGGTCCTCGTTGTTACTTACTCAGGACCCTCCTACTAAAGGTCTAGCATAAATGTTCATTAAAAAACTGCCCCACACCCCAGAAAGAAACCTTAACTCTGCCCCAAAGTACAGACAGAAGGACCTTGAGTGGTTAACACAGAAGAGACAGTAAAGAATAGACAAACTTGAACTGTGAGTGACTAAAAAAAAGGTCTGAACTTTCAGAAATGCCTTAAATTGTTGCCTTAAGCTAACATACCGAGATGTTGACTGTTCAGTACTATTGTCTGCAGCTTCAGATTAAGTGTCCTGCTTTATGGTTTTTGTTATAATGATGTATGCAATTGCAGAGTAGACTTGTGTTATTGCTGTCTCCTGAGAGCCCTCATGAAAATCATCTGTGTGTCTCAAGAGACTGACAGAGTGAGTTAAAACTAAAATAATTAAGTAAGATGAGGTGGGAAAGTTCCACCAGCATTTCTGGAAATCATTACAGCAGAGTAGTTACTGCTTAGTATGGCAGCAAGTCACTGTAATGAATTCCCAGGAAACCAGTATAAGCACAGTCATGCAAAATGCGTATGCCTCACTACCATGAGGAGATGCATCCTCAGTAGCGGAGACTTCTCCTGAATCTCAGTGTTCCCCATCTCCCATAATCAAATCGACCACATATTTGAATTCATCCGAATGATTCAGTTTTGCAGATGCTCATTCAGCACAGCTCTGCACATACTTTGTCACATCCCTCGGGGCCCCTTTTCAGTCCCACGGTGACAGAGTGACAATTAGTTGTGGAACTTGTAGTAAATTGCATTTCTCCTATACTTTCTGACTTCTCCCTCTGCACTCTGCCCTCTAGACTTCCTCCCTGTCAGAACAAATTCTTCCACTATCAAAATCCAACCTGCTCCAAATCAACATCATGATTTAGATATAAAGAATCAGGCAGGAAAATATTTCTTCCTGCATTGCCCATGCCTAGGCTATTGCCAATGTTATATCCTTCAGCACTGCAGAAATAATGGTATATTGACCTAGAGACAGAAGACAGAATAGTGGGCTAATATCAGAAAGAAATACTGGAAGTTGTTTTTTGTTTCATCCTTCTGAAGAGAAGGTTGACAGATTGCCAAGAAAAAATACAGTACTCCGGTGGACCTCTGGTAATTGGGAAAAAAAAGGTGAAATTTCTAGGTAGATGAAGGGAAATGGTTCACCTATAGTTGTTCTCTATTCTCTTTTCCCAAGGTTGGTAGAGGTGAGCTATGAGGCTTTTCTTGAAAAAGTAAGACACCCGAGTTTTTTCCAGCCTGTGCAATACAGACACGATATATAATTATCAATGCTTTCTAACTAACAGTGCCTTCTGCACATGCTAGTCAATCTGACAGTAGTGTCAAAACTGTTTTGCTAAGTATTTAAAAACTGTATTACATGTTGTTCTCTTGCACCTTTATTGTAGTTATGTTGTAGCTATGTGTACAAGATGAACAACTAGAAAAAAGGGATTAAATAAAATGTTCTTAAAATAGTTCAGTAGTAGCTAAAAACTACAAATGTTTTGACACTGTAGTTCTATATTGACAGATCATCTAGAGATGGGAAACTGGACTACTTTTTTACTTCAATAGCATAAGAAAATTTTCTTTAATTTGTCAGATAACTGCATGAGATATTGAACTCACAAATTATTACTAAATTTATGTGTAAGTATCTTACTATTCTGATAGCTATTCTTTATCATCCTGGTACTCAGTCTGTTTCCTAAGGAAACAGAGAGAAAATAGCACTGGAAATCTCCCTTCTCACCTCTTTAAGTCAACAAACCCAGGTGATGGGTGTACAATATCAATGGGCGTTAGTCCTTGTACCTCTCTTTCACGTTTACACACAGTCTTCTGGTAAAGACCACTTCTAATTACCCCAAAGTGTCTACATTAATCTAGAACTGACTGTTATTTCACATAGCAAATTATTTTACATAAACTCCATTTTACAAAATAAATAGAAATAACCACAAAAGAAAGTCTCCGTGAAAAATAAAGAACGTTCTATCATATAAAGTAAGAGAAATTCTGTTGTGAGGAGAAAATGGGGGGGAGGGAGTGAGAAAATAAAAAGGCATCCAAAACTGACAAGCAATCAGACATTATAAAAACATAAATAACAGAAGAAAGTTTAGAGTAAGATGCAA
Source organism: Arenaria interpres (assembly GCA_013399435.1). Taxonomy (NCBI): domain Eukaryota; kingdom Metazoa; phylum Chordata; class Aves; order Charadriiformes; family Scolopacidae; genus Arenaria; species Arenaria interpres. Next base: position 33,926 of record VXAK01001501.1, on the reverse strand, counting down.
TGAACACTGAAAAAATAACTGGAAAAAAAAAATCAAGTCAGAGAAGCAAATTGAAAAGTTCAAGTGGAAACAAGTGAAGCTGTGAAAGCTAACACATGAAGCTAACAGAGATGATTTTTCTTCCAGACCTGCAAGCGTGTATGTGTGTAAAAAAAACCACCAGCAGTTCAATTTCTGTGAAACACAAGAAATCCAGTTAATACAGTTCAAGAGAAAGACAGTTAATATAAAGAAAACATTAACTGAAAAAAAAAAAAATCATGAAACAAAATTCCATACAAAATTTATGTATTTGTGAATTGGTACACTGACATTGCCAAGGGAAGTGCAAATGCAATATTTATTTCCCTATGCTTTTACTTTCCATACCCAAAATGCTCTTTTTCTAAGTTCCATATTTTCACCTATAGCTCACAGATCAAGTCAACTGATGACATATTTGATTCAGGAAAGAAAGTATGTATGCAATATAAAGTAATATAACAATATAAGGACAACGCATAGGGTTAATGATTACAGGTTGCTATGCAGTATGCAAATTGAACCTAAGAATACAATGGCTTATCCCACAATCAGAGAAACACGTTATGTAAAATTAATTACTTAGATGAGTACACCACTTTTGCTGGCACTTCCCAAATAAAAAACAAGAAAAGAAAAAGAAATGCTCTCCTTTTCTCTTTCTTCTCCCCCTTTACCTCCAACTCCTCAAAGAAAGGAAAGGTAATCACACATTTTTGGGCATTCTAAAACAATTAAACCAACACTCCAGACTCAAATCCTTCATTTGGGACAGCAAGCTGGTCCTCTGGAAAGTAAATTATTATACTACATAACAGAAAGACAGTTTGACAGCACAGATATGTGTTTTACATGCCCTAATGCTGTAGTTAGATACCCAAAATTATTCATTGCCAAGGGATTAACCAATTACTCTCCCCACCTGATTTTTTTGAAGTTAACAGCTGCAGAACTAGCATTAAGTCCTTTTAAATTAATCAAATTATTTCAAATAGGAATCGGTGATGAATTTTTCATTAGTATCCTGACTGACAGACATATGTCAAACAGTGCCTACTTACGATGCTCCATTCTTCCTATTGGCTCAGACATCCACAGAGATTTCAGGACTCTCCATTAAATCTACAGTTTGTATCACATAAGCTTTCTTCCTATGTGTTCATAATTCAGGCTACTTTTTAAACTGAAGAACGTCTCTTTTTCTGTCTCCAATTCTTCCTCCATTCAAGACGGATATTATTTCCAAATTTTCCTTCTTCTCTTAGTGATATAATTCATGAGGTTTATTGCTAGCTTTTTATTAATTAACATTTCTTGTTTTACTGACTCAACTCTGTAAAATTTCAGTAGCTTCTAAGACATGGAAACCAATATACCATTATTGTTCTGTGAAAATCACAAGAAGATACAGCTTAGCCATCCCTTTGGGTTAAGAACTTCTGAATACATTCTTTCTTTAAAACAATTTGGATTTCAGAGGCTTATCTGAAACAGTTTGTACATTTGTTCTTATTTGTGTTACAGGTTTCACTTTGGACAGCTTGAACCTAAAACTTCGACACAGTTTTGAGTATGGACTCTTCTTTATTTCTAGCACAACAGGCTAGTCTGATCTTTTCCTTTGTAAACTTACTGTAGTATGTAACAGTATCTTGAGACTGAAAAAGGAAGAAGATAGGCCAGAGACAACATTTCATTCAGCACTAACATACTGACGTTTATAGTTTTCTTTTTCAGTTCTGACAATTTTTTCAAGATGAAATAAAAATTTTCAAAACTTTCCTGCAGCCCTAACAATTAGCCAGCATTGGTTTCATTCAAGTTCTAGATAAAAGTTCATTTTTATTTTTCCTTGACTTTTATCTCCAGTATCAAAGCGGTTCAGTATCCAGACTCCCTGTCAGCTTACCAGGCCTTAAAAAGTTACCTTTCTGCCTAGAATAGGTTGCATCATTTAAACTAGCTGGGGTCATAAAAAAGAAGAGGCGCCACATTCCTTACAGAAGGAGGCGTGTGAACTGGATTGTTATGAAGAGATTTTGTTATGAAGGCAGTTGGAAGGAAAGCCTAGCAGGATCTGCAATTAAGAGAGAACAGAAATGCTGAGTTAGTGCAAGCAGCCCTGGGTAGAACTACTTTCTGCTGACACTTAGGTAAAAGCAGATTAGTCATGTGTTATATCTAGATGGGCTTCACCAGAGGACAAAATCCCACTGGAACCCTACCTAACAGCACCACGAGGATGAAAAGAGAGTGCGAAAAGCTGAAACAGCCTTAGGAGATAAAATAGTCACAAGAAACATTCAAAAGGTTTAACTGTCGATTGTGGCAAAAGAAACTCCCAAATAACTACTAAGCTGGCACCTCCTTTATCATTCTTTATTTATTTTTTTTAATAAACAAGACTGTCTTATACCAAGGTCTCAAAGTAGCAGCTTTAATAAGAGTTCAAGGAATTTATAAAAAGCAATGTAGACTAGTGATCAAGGTATTCTCTCCTGGTCCTAAGCGTAGCTATTCACTAAACACAAGCTTCAATGGATTTCTAAGTGGATAGCATCAACTGAGGCACCACTCACAAAGAATAAAAATTATACACATTACAGCTAGGCAACTAATCCAGCACATTCTCTTGGAAAAGAGATTGATACCACATGGCCCAAATAAAGGCCACGGATGCCGAACATGATGCAAAAATAAAGATAACCTCTTTAAATATTTTTAGAAAATGCTTTGCTTTCAAAAAACACTGGTTTGTTTTTTAACAACAACATTTAAAAAATTTACATGTCCAGTCCTTTAAATACAAAAAATTTAATTTTTACATACAAACCACCCATGCCCCATAAAAAACCCAAAACTATCAGCCCTTGAAATGCCCATCAGAATAGAGATCTTCCTAGCTAGAATATAACAGGCAGGTCACCTGCACTCTTGTACCAGAAATACATTAGAACCACTATGGAATTCAAGTCTTATCATCATAACAAGATTTTTAAGTGTACCTAATTGATGCTTTGGCTAGATGATGTGCAAGATGAGCTGTGATCTGCTACGCTGCCCTTAGCAATAAATAGCTCCAGTGGGTGGTGAGCTGTAGAGATGATTTTAAAGACTCATTGATTTTAGAAAAAACATTGAAAAGGGTTATTAGAAGCCATTCTTATATTTATGAATGGAAACTATTAAACACTACAAACCAATAGATTTGTTACCCTTTTGAGCAAATACATTTAATGAGAGCGCAAATGAGTAAAGAAACATATGATCTTCCTTGAACAAAGGGAGATCTGCAAAGTTTGCAAACAAAACAGAAATAGTACCTAATTTGCAAACAGGACTGCATGTAGATAGCCAATTAACGGCTACAACAAACAGTTGTATGACATTAAAACAAGATTAAGGAATTCAATGCCTGTCCTCAGCTGGCATACAAAACTTTTTCGCGGACAACAAACAGGCACATAGCATCTTCAGGATAACAGAAGTACTCTGCCACAATTAACAACTGAAGAAATATTTTTTTGCAACTATACCCATATCGTTTGCACAGAGAGTGACTGTCAGAACCACAGCACAGTAACAACACAAGTAGTCAGAAAAAATCCAGCCACTATTTCTGTAACTATAATTGCATACGCAGTCATGCTAACCATTACCTGCTGTGAAAGGAGCAACTGTGAAATACAGAGATGATTCATGAGTCTGACTCACATCTTTCTCTTTTGCTCTACCAGAGACCAATCCATCTACATTTATATCTGAAGTCCACATAGCTAGTCAAGGATAATACAGATATGCAAGAGGGCTCAAAGGTCCTTTAACATTCCCGAAACAGCAGAGGCTTTTCTTCTGTGCTGTTTCTCTTCCCAAGGAGCTTACTAGCAGAATAAGGATTTCAGTGAATTCTTGAGTCATTCCTCCGATTTATAAAGGTCGGGTCACCCAATCAGGGAACAAAGGAAACACACGAGACTCTGATGAGCAATTACTCAGCTTAAATAGGAAGAACCTGCAACAGCCCACTTGTGTATAATCCACAGGTACTGTTTGTCCTAACAAATTACTTCTGAAAAATGAATAGCAAGAGCTCCTCTGAGTGTTATGGCAGCATCCCACATGACCAGTGAAAAATAAAAAAATGGAAGTCAACTGTAGACATTAGATGCTTAAGAAAGAGTTAAAGAAATTTATCTCCTGTAGTTTGCTACCAGTTCAGCACTGTGTACACAAAACTCATTAAAATTATTCATTATATTCTTATTATAGAAATTCTGGCAATAGATAATATATAGTACATATATGTTTAGGATAGAAGCCTGATAAATATGCTATTGTTTACATAAACTTTAATTTTAGTGTTTTAGAGAAAAATATCAAACCTCTTTAACAAAACTTACTGTGTATGCTTGAAATTTGAAAACATTCCTTTTCCAGTGTGTCAAGAGCAGTGAGAAAGTATGCCTAAAATGTGATATATTTCAATATAGAAAATAACTGACATACATACGTCTTTTGAATCAAAACATAAATTGTCACCATTGTGTCTGAGATAGACAATCTACTTTTATTTAGGCACTTAACAAGACAGAAAGAAAACTGAATCTTTTGTTCCATTTTAAATATAGCAATATTACGTTAATAAATAAATAAAACTAAGTAAAGGTAAATAAGACACTTCTATTTTATAAAGCCAAAATATTTTTTTTAAATTGAATGTTTTAACATTTAAAATTGGCAAGGGCTCAAAGCAGAGGTCATTTTCATTTTTAAACATTTAAATGGCGTAAATAAATAACATTGAGCCTTTTTTTCCCATTGAAATACCTCTTCTATAAAGCTTTACTTTTCACAAATTGGAACACTGCAATTAAATAACTTCCTGACTCAAAATTGCCAATAAGCTTTTCATTTAATGCAAGCAACTTACAGATTTTTTTCCTCAAATAGTAATCATGTTGAACTTCTATGTATCACTGTCCATCACAATTAAGACGCACAGCCCATTTTCTGTGTGCTGGATTCACATGACATAACACCGTTTCCCGCTAGGCGAATTGCAAAAGTCTAAGTTCAGCAAAGATAAGCTTTTACTTTATTCAGTGGCACTCAGAATCAACTGCTTTCCTCAGTAAGAGAGCATCTTGTGTATATTATGCTCTCTTTTTTTTTAATCTCTATAAATAAGGTTTTGAGATATAAATGTTCTAGAAGCAAAACCTCATAATAAAAATGTGAGCAAATCCTTAATTATAGTAACATAAAAAAGGAGAAATTTATGAAAAAATATTTCAATGTTCAAAATACCTTTTATGGACTGCAGTTTTTGAGAAATCAGCATTAAGATGCCAAATAGTGCTTAACTTTTGACACTTAACACCATTTCTTTGGGTCAATTACTGGCAAAATAAAAAACTTGTTCTTTGCAAGAAAGAAGCAGTAACCTGAATTCTGTTTTGATTTTTAATTTGTTCTGAGCACTGCATGAAACCAAAGCAAATTTTTGCTGGCTTCAGTGAAAGTGGCATGAAGACTTTATCTACCTATTTTACAACATCCTGACACCATCTGTGTAAACATCACAGAATCCTGTTTTAACAGGATGGGAAGGAACTTTGGGCATCACCTTGTCCAACAGCCTGCTCAAAGCAGGGCCAGCTTCTAGGCTGGACGTGACTGCTTAGCTGCAGAGAAACTTGTAGGGAAGAGGACATATGAACTGGCCTGTGGTTAAGCTAACTGAACTGAGGAGATCAGAAAGAACCAGATGTAACAAAACTTGCTGGACGCAACAGGTAACAACGTAAGAAGTTACAGACAGAGCCATGAGGAGTGGCTGGATTTCACAGACACCTATGTCAGAAGCAGCTGAACTCCACAGACCATTCCAGAAGAACAGGGAGGCTTTTTTGGAGAGGCAAGTTTTACAAGGTCCGCATTGCCTAGATAACTATCTCAGTAATAATTTTTAAAGTTGAGACTACCTGGGAAGCACCACCAGAAATACCGAGTTGGTATGCACCTGTAGAAAAAGTAAGAAAAATCAGCTAAAAGTAATTTTGAGCAAGTAGCTTATTTGGGAGGAGACAGGAAGATGGTAAAATGGAAGAACCTGAAAGAAGAAAGCGAGGTGGGAGGGATGGGGGATATATAAAAGACAGCAAACCATGTGATCAGTGTTATTTGGTGATCTCTGTAGAGCAGCCCAGAGCCTGAGCTATTTGGAGCAGGGCAATAACCATGGTTTTTACAAATACCATGGTGTATTAGTGTCTGACTTGCTACTGCAGTCAGAGGGACAGGGCACGTCTTTCCTGGAGCTGCTGAGGGAGGCCTGGCAGCTCTTCTCCTTGGAATGATGGAGGAGCCCCTGGAAGGGTTCCTAATAACCTAATAACTTTTTCTTCTCAGGTTTCCTATAAAACACACCAGGGGCCCTTTCTTCATCTTAAATGTCCATAGAGTCTGCTACAGCTTCTGCAGGCCTACATTAATTTTTTATCACAAGTATATTTCATGACGCCTATAATTAAGTGGTACCAGTTCAGTTAATCCCTACTCATTGTTTCCCAGGTATATGAAGTGAATCACTTCCTGCAACTGCTGAATCAGGTTGTTCCTCTTCGGTTCAAATAATATAGGAATCATGGAAGTCAGAAAAGTTCCAATAACAGGAAATCCTCTTCAGAAGTAAAACTATCACTCAGGAATCCAACAGTGAAGAAAACGAATTATTTTAACTGACATAAAGGTGAATAAGAACTCTGTTCAACAGTCATTGGCAGCTCCAGGATTTCTTTTATACAGCTATAGGAATAAATACCATAAGTAAAGAGAAAAGGAGACACCCATGTATGTTGAGACTAAATTTGAAGTCCGTATTTAGAAACATGCCTTTTCAAATCACACTTTAACTGAGATCTCCTTAAGTATTTGATTTCTTCTGTAACATTTTTTCTGCCAAACATACTATAATCACTGTCAACCACACAGATTTTCTGCTAGTATGTTGCTTTCTTACCATTTCCCTAATTTTTTTTTTTTTATTCTAAACAGTACCAACTAGATTTGTATCTGGCTGCACTCATCCTTTCATTATGTTTAGCTTTCTCTACTGTCTTAAAATGTATATACTGTATATTTAAAAAAAAAAATAAAAAAATCTTATCTTCCTGTTGTCTTTTCTTACTCTTCCAGCTCAGCCAGTATTAAACCATCAGGCTTCCCAATTTATCAATTCCATCAATAAATGTATTTGGTTCCATTTTAGACTGAGTTATTCATAATTCTTTAAATGGAATGTCTTAGCATCCTCATAGATATCTATAGTAAAATATGTTATCTGTTAAATGCAAACAATGTAACTTAGCAACACATTTTGCAAAGCATTCACAAGTCAGAACTGATATACAAAACAGTCACATGTAAAGGCAGCTTTGCCCAGATGGATGAATGAAGGGGATATAGATAAGTGTGCATGTGCTTGTGGGTGTGTAAATAAGAAGTGTCTGCCTATAAGTCTATAAGTAACAAACAAATAAACAAATAAACAAAAAAGAAAATTAGTGTAATTTGGTGTCGGAATTTTCTATGGAAAAATCACTGTTGCAAATACAGACACCTACTTTTGTTATCTTGGCAAGAAAGAAATCTCTAATAATTAGAAAAATACCAAATGTCTTACAGAAGGCTATCTAACAGACTGAGTAAATGCAATTTTACATGCCAGATTTTAAATGTTCTTTTACTTTGAAATAAATCACAGCTTTGTTTGTAGTGATAAGTATTTTTATTGTCACTTTATAGTAGAAAGGAACACAAGCATCAAGCATTTACTTGTACTTTTCACCCTAGGGGTAAGATAGATTAGCAAAATGGATTTTTTCTGAATATCTTTTTTTAAGATCTTTCTTATGTTGGAGGATTCCCCAAACCCAGATGATAACTAGGTTTTCTATCATGGGACATTAACATGAAAATGCAATGATTTGTATTATATAAGAAACCACTTCTGTGTCTTCCATCAGTGCAGTCACTACAGATATGGAGAATATTTTCATAATTTTTCTAGCTTGCTGTTTTGCAAATTCAGAAAGGAATTCAGAAAGGAAATTCAGGTGAAATCCAAACAGAACAATTAAATTGAAAAGATCTCAAAGTGAGTTTTGAAACTACATGGAAAAGACTGCAGTATCTTACATGATTTCTTAGGACAGTGGATTTAAATGGTTTTACGTACAGCTACATTAGAAGTGCATTGCTGTCTTCTAATTAATATATATTATCAGAATTATCCTTTCTGCTATTATAATAGCAAAACTTCTTTAACGTCTGCTTAGATACTTTGAAGTACTCCTGCCTCGGATCAGTCCTTTGTTTATTTTGTAAATCCGTCCCATATTTTTCAGAACTTTACACCAATCCAAATAATCCGTAAGTAAAATATTCTAAAAATCCACTGAAATCAACAGGAAAACAGAGTTACAGAAAAGACTAATTTAGTTCTTTAGCACTAATATATCTGTAGTTCTAAAGTTCATTTTTTTCTAATTAAACTCAAGAACCTATAGCTAAAGAAGATCAAAGAAGTATTTTTCCATTTCAAAATACTCTGATTTTTGAAGGCTGTGTAAACACACACACACACAAATACCCTCCACATAGATATGTACGTGTGTACCTATGTGAACAAAATCTCTACTAGCTCTTATTTCTCAGTAGTTGCACGATCCCTCACAATTTCTAACTAAAAGTTCTCTGATAAATTCATTTTTACTCACTTTCCCATTTCATTGCTCTAAGTTATGAAAAAAACAAACCCAACCCAATCATTAAAAACTCTTTATCGGCACAATTAATAAATATCAATTCAACAACTGAACTCATTATAACTCATTATAACTGACAATTTTGTTAATCTTGCATTTTTCCTAACAGAAAGCAAAAATACTCTTATATGCATACTTTTTTGCATCGTATACATATTATTTTCATTTCCTTTCTTTGGGGGAGGGGAATGGGTACAAAGGAGGAGTGGAATGTTTTTCTGTCTTGAGAAAGTTTGTGTTTCATAACATGGTATTTGAAAAACAGGTAAAAAAATAACTAAAAATAACAGTGTATTTTGGTAAATGTCCAACTACTAGTGGAAGTCAATACTGACATTAAGAAGAGGGTAAGGTGTTTTTTTGTTGTTGAGACTATCTCATACCTTTTTTCCAACACCTACACTTATCACCACTTTCTTTCTCAGGAATGCAAAACAGTAGTTTGTCACAAAAGGACACCAAAACAAAAGAAAAGATGCAATTCTTTCAATCCCAATGCATGCATTGGTGTCTTTGAACATGTATTTCATTAAATTAATTCATGAATGTGAGCATATAAAAGTAATTTTAAAAAAACGAATCATGCTAATACTTAAATGCACAAAGTGTGTTTAAGTAGTGAATCGTGCTAATACCTAAATACACAAAGTGTGTTTAAGTAGTGGCACGCATCTTTTCAGAACAGGAAGACATATTTCCGTTCTTTAATTTCAGATTGTTCTTTACTGTTCTTCTTAAAGTTCTATTCTGAGGAAGAGAACCTGCTCTTCATTTCAGCTAAAGTAGTCTTTTGTAACTTTTATGTTATTCTTCCATTGTTTTTGTCTAGATATAAATCATTTCAATGTTCTTCCTTGAATAGTTCTCCATTATTCTAGAAATGTGAGCGTATATGGTTTTTAATTTGAACTGCACAAAAATCTTACTAATCATTTAAGATAAATTCAGGTTTTATACAGCCGACATTTTTCACGCACTATTTTGTATTAAGGTTTAAGTAGTGAAATTTGTTAAATGCACTAATCCCACTGAATTACCATAGACCTTGTATATGGAACTTTATTGCATTCTTGTGAAAATTTTAGCTACCATTCTTGTCCAAGAAACTTCCCAGGAACAGATAAACAGGAAGATAAATTGAGATTTAATCTTCAGGCCCTAACACCAGCAAATCCTCAGAAACAGAAGGGGAAGGAGAATCAAGGTTAATCAGTAGGATCACGACTTAGGTTCTGATTGTACAAACAAAAAAAGACTTACTTAACTTTAGGCCTATTAATGAAAATCTCATTTACCTTAGTGGGATTGTCTGCTTAAGACTAAGCTTAAAACTGAACTTTTTAAAGATCGGGTCATTGGTGTTTTAACGGAGGAGCTGGAAAAACAGGTTCTGTAGACAACATTATATATACTTAAACGCACTAGGAAAATTTAAGAATGCAACATTTAATTTCAAAATGTGTTTGTCTTAACATATTAATAGTAAGTGAAACGTAAGATTGTTTTCATATTGTTCATAAATAAGAGGTATGGTATGTGATATTAGGCTTTCTAGTGTGGGTTGAAGGTCTTCAAGAAATTGTTCATAGAAAAAAAACAAAACAAAACAAAACAGAACAGAACCACCAAAAAAACGAAAAAAGGATTCTTGGCACCCAGAGGGCACTTCGAACTATAACTGACATGTTTTTCTGGAGCTTAGTTTTGCTTCTGTAAGTGAGCAGAATGAGGGTTTTGCACTCATCCAACATAGTTAAAAGAGCACCCCCAGTCAGGACTGAACAGCCAGAAAAATTGCACTCTCACTTTAAGAAGGAAAGCATTTCACAGGAAAGATCACTTTTTGAGCAAAAGCTTCTATCTCAATCTCATTTGGAGCCTAATTTGACAGTGCTTAAAAGTACACTGTTCCCAGATTACTCTATTCAAACAAGTCTTGAGAAGTGGTACCTAAATGCAACATGTAAACTATCTGTGGACAAGTTTTAATAAATTATATCTTATTTATGAAAGTAGTCATTCAAAGGAGTTAGTAGAGAGAGCATAATCTAATGAGTAATAGAACAATGAAAAAGAATTTAATAAAAGTGTAACAGCTTTCAATTTTTTTCCAATTCCAATCTTTCATTTGGAATATCTCCTATGAAAACGATCAAGAGAAATAATAACTCAAAATTGTGTACCTATAATTTCATCTCCAACCAGTCAATCAAAGTGAGATTCAAGCTTTTCACTGGTGGTTGTTCTCTCGCAGGTTGGTGTTCCATGTTTCCTGACAGGCTATCTGCTGCTTTTGATGAAAGCAAATTGGTATTTCATTGATAACAATACATAAATTTCCACTTGTTCTGGCATAGATCTACTATTACTAGAAAAGGATTGGGCTGTTGATGAGGCTACTAGCAAACCTTCATCACCCTTTGGGAATTAAAAAAAATACAAAGTTATCAAAATGAACTGCCACAAGCTTCACAACAGAACAGTGGCATCAAGAGAATAAATTACCCACAGTGGTTAGAAAAGCTTAAAAAACTAGTAAAAGTTCATGGTCCTGATCTGATGCAGATATAATAGCATTAAGGAAGCTATAGGCCTATTGTTTCTTGACAGAGAAATTGTTTGCACAGGAGGCTATAGCACCTTATCAAATTGGAGACTAGGGGGCTACTCTGACAGGTCTGGCATTAACATCTTTAATCCCCCTTTTAGTGTCTGATGGAGTAGGAGCTACTGTAAAAATTATGCTCCATCCCAAACCCCACCCTTGACTGATGAAAGAGCAGTGAAATGGTTTTTTTGTTTGTTTTCTGAGGAGATCTCTCTGAGCAGAACAAAGCTGGGTTTTTTTCATGAATATGAAGTCACCTCCTACACACCGTCATGCAGCTTGCTGGAACTTTAATACTTGAATATTAGTTTTCTTTCTAAAACTCTGAATTGTGAGGTGCTGACATTGCTGAAATTATACATGTTTCATGACTGAAGAGAATGTGTAAAAGATACTTATGTCAGATTTAAGCAACTCTGGCTAAAGCTTGTGCGTGCCCCGTGCGTGAAGATGAGCATCTCTTATGTGATTATTGTAATAATTGTAATATTGTAATAATGCAGGTGCATGAAAAGGTAAACAGACACATAAAGACACAGATGTAAATATCCAGTAAAAAATGTCACATTCAGTGCTTAATCAAAAGGTAATGAAAATAAATAAGATTCTTGTAGAATTAACACGGTTCTGAATCAACATTGATGACTTAATAGAGTAATAATATTTTATAGTATTTTCCCTAAATAACAGAGAGTAAAAAATGACACTCATCTGTTCTACTTTTCCAAAGAGTTAAATACTCTTTTTTCCCCTCTAGAGAGCCTTTTAATGTAAGGCATGAAGTGTAGAGAATAGTAAGTTCTAAGTTTTATAACATTACATTAGCTTTCGTAACAATTTACCTAATACTATCTACAACATTTTATGAAAATAGATATTCTTCACCTCAGTTAATTAAATCAATAGAGAGGAAATAATAAAAAAGGAATTCAATATTAGATTACACTGTAAACATTACTCTTGAAAAACACCAAGGAAAGGATTTAAAGGACAATTATTAATATAACCTCAGTGTTACCTTCTACAAGTGTTTTAATAATTCATTGTGTTGGTCAGTTTGAAATCTAAGCTTTAAACTAATAGTGGTCACTTGATTTTATCTTTCAAAATCTGAATTTATATTTACTTTAAAAACATGCAAGAAAGGGTTGAATTGAATAAGGTGTATATAATGTAAAAGAAAAAAAGAAAAAAAAAAGAAAAAATGTAACCAGGAACCCAAAATGCTACTAACATAGCTGCTTCCTTGATGCTTCCATTTCCAGTCCTTCTGTCTGTAAATGTGGAGTATGTATCGGAGCAGTTACTTTTCGTAAACAGCAACTCTCCAGCTCTGACAGCAAAGGACTCAGATTGGGCTGCACAACATGACCACGCATCTGGGTAAAAATGCAAATGGCTGCCTGCACTGTGCTCAGACACTACATGTGCACTGATTCTCATGGAAGCTAATTTTCTTCGAGCTCATTTAAGTGTATCTGCAGTTTACTGGAGACATTGCCAATCAGTGACATCTACATCTGTAAAAAAGGTCAAGAACAGACTAACCCATTATTGACAGAATTCAATCCTATTTATTTCATCATGTATTCAAACAAATGAGAAATCTGGCCTGCTGTGAGGATACAAGAGTTTTAATGCATGAACAAGGGCATTTGCTACATAATTTTCCTATTTAAAACTCAATTACTAAAGGATAAATATATATCATATATACACTGATTAACTTAAGATACCTTAGATAGTAAATCATCCAAATATGCAATCTCCATATCCTACCAAAAGTACCGATTAATTTACTTTAGCTAATAGATAAAACCAGATGCAAGCACTGAACCGTCTCAATAATAACAGGTTCATAACACCATCTAGCCATACTTTCTTCTAGCATACATCCTACTCATTTTTGCCATGCTCATTAGGTCTTTTGCCTTACACACATAAGAGAAAATTAATCCACTTCTGCCAGTAAGTAAATTTTGCCAAAAACAATTACATAGTAAACAAAAAATGTTGTGGTGCTTTTGTCCCCTTTCATCCTTTACAGTTCACTATTTTTATTATGTGGACTATAACTAATGAAAATCATATCTTTTTTATGTAATTAGCCTATGTACATACACTGTCTTATTCTAAACACAGGGAAATCTCTCTATTTCTGCATTTCTAAAATCCACTTTCTGCTGGATATCTATCTCCAATTGATAGCAACGATAAAACTCACTTCTTCATAACCAAGGTCAGATACAATAATTTGGAATAAGGAAGTCATAGACAGATGGATCTCTCTCTCATCTACTACAACTGCTTTAGTAATAGCATTATGAAACTAACGCACCAGAGACCACACTTTCTTCCTATTCATTTTATACTGCATTTTCACCAGGGAGAAAGGAAATGGGACTCTAGGGGAGCTGACTACACACACTAGTAGTAAGACACAGCCCACAAGGCAGCAATCCTTTGATACGTACCAAAAATAAATGACTGAGAGCAAACAATTTATGAGACAGCTGTACTTCTATTTCGACTCTCAACCACAAAATTCAATGCGTCAAAAATGTACATCCTATAATAACATCAATCACCAGAATAACATCAACACACAATAACAACAGCTCATCTTCATTTATCAGTATTTCTTAAATAAACACAGTGACAGTTATGTGCTAGTGGTGTCAATATACTCCCACTCTGCACAATTACAGACTATCAGAACAAGTGTTCATCACTGATTTAATACTCTCAGAAACCTTGAAGTTTCTCATATGCATAGACAAGGCACCAGATAACTAATTGCAAAGTAATATTTCTTAATACCTGACACAAGCTCACTCAAACATGATGGGGTTCTGTCCTGAAAGAGCCTTTCTGGGAATATAGGAGAAAACATCCTACAGGTCCACAATGCAGGTACTTCCTCCCACCTCTTCCATTAAAATCTTTAACAAGAGAATAGTTAGTGCCAAATACATAGAAAAATCATTAGGTAGCAACTTTTCTGATCCTACTGGACTAGGCAGAATTTGTACCAGTAACCTCAGATCGGAATCTCTATTTCTGACAACGTCATCAACTATCTTATTGTCCTCAAAATTCAAAGAGTTTAGAAGTCTTATCATCCTCATTCCTTCCAATATTTTATTGAAAGCTTTTACTTTTACTTTTGTCGCTCTTGCTATTCAATGACTGCTGTCTGCCACTCAGCCTTGACATTGAGTTCTAATACAATGATACAACTATTTTCCCATGGCAACTTCTTTTCAGATAATTTCTCAAGCCTTACATCTACCAACCACAGGAGATGGCCTAATAGTATTATAGTAATTCCTAAAATATGTAATATTTATGAAATACCCCCCAATCTTCCATTATTAGCTTACAACCCTTATAATTTGTGCAATTTATCGATTCTTTCACTTTCTCAGTTCCTTCCTTCCTTTCTAGCAAACCAATATTCATTACTCAGCAGTTGAAGTTAGCTTCCACCCAAAGCCCAAGGAGTTGGCAGGAGGAGGTGTGCAGCCCCTCAGAGACAGAGGTATTGAATATAAATTTCATGGATGGAGGAGGGCTGTGGCTAGGCAAGACAGATGGTTTTCTCCAACACTCTAGAGCTATCAAAATATGCAGTCCACTTCCTCTGGTTTTCTTCTCGTTCCCTGCCATCTCACTGCAATCTAGCCCACCTAATGGACAGAAAACCATGCAGCTTTTTGGCTGGGTCAGTCTTGCTCGGGTTATTGTGCTGCAACTTGCTTCCTAAGGGAATGAATGAGCATCAGACATGGTACCACAAAGAAGAGAGGAACACAGCTGGGAGTCATGCATCTTGTAGCAAGCAGATTGGTTTGACTGTGTCCAGTCTGCATTCCGGTTACATCTGCACAAAAAAAATACTCCATGCTCCTTACAGCTACTCTTACTCCACTAAAATATGACACTGTTCTTTGCTTCCCAAGCCTGCTTTTTGTTGCTCCACAAGGATCAAGATTCTGTCTATTCAAAGCCTGAGTAGAGCAGCTTGTCCCAGAGTCAGGGAGATCTTACGGCATTCTCCTTCCCTGCACTTGTGTATAAATAAAAGGTGCTAGAATATATTCAAGTCATATCCATAATTCCTAAGCTAATAAAACTAAACCCAAGTATTATGAACTTCTCTCATCTGCTTTCATATTTTCAATTCTATGAAAAGCAAAAATTTCATTTTTAATTTTCATTTGCTGAAGTAGTGAAGGTTTTTAAGATACCATATATGAGACACAGAGCTTAAATTTTTTTCTTGTGTGACTGTCCTCAAACAACAGCTTAAGTGCTTAATACACTTGCAAATATGTCTAAACATTTCTAAGTCTGAGCTTCATACATTAGTGTTCCAGTTCAGCTTCTCACATACGAAGCTACCCTGTAAGATTCATTATTTTATATTGCTTTCTGCTGCAGATGTTTTTTCTCCCGGGGAGAAATAGAAAGCAGTTATCACCTGCATTTTGAAAAAGAAATTTTAATCTGACATGATTCAAAAAAGCATTTGAATTAACAGACAAGCATGCTGCAAATAAAGCTGACAGTCATTTATAGTACAAAACAGAATGGCGTTTTTAGTAGCATGCAAATACAGCTGACAGGCATGTCTTTATTCAATTAGTTCCTAGTTTCCAAGGGCAGATTTGTGTGCACACATCCAAACTGCTCCCTCTAATTTTAGACACTTCCTATATTGAATATTTAAAAGTACTTAGTATCCGAATCAATTTAACAGAATGTCATTTAACATACTTCTCAGTTTCGGCTTTCAATAATTTACTCTGTATACTTCAACACTGCTCATGACCTGATCCACAATTATACCCAAGCAGATCTCTTGGCCTTTTTAAAAAACTATTTCAGTTTTAGAATAGTTAAGACTTCTATTTGTGCACATCTTTATATGCTTCTCAGTATTATAAAAGTTTCATACCAATCCATCTGCGTATCCTACTTACTTCTGTGGCTAAAATAGCAGGTAAAACAGGCACTTACTGTTCAGCAGTTACAGGGCACTTCTCCACTCCTCCTTTTCCAAATGACTTGCCAAATCAAACCTACCGCCTCTTTAGCTGCTGGGAAACAAAAACAAAAAACCCACGCACGTCAGAATTCAAAGAACCGAGGCAGAGGGTATTTTACTAAAAAAACTCTTTCAGAGGAAGTAAAAAGCAGTATAACACTGATATTAACATTCAAAACTTTTTCCCATAACAGCTAATAAGAATCTCTGATCGTGAAATCCCTTCACAAGAATACTGTAGCAGGGCATACAGTTAACATCTTTAGATGACAAGAAATAAAAAATCACCAAAGGTAGTGATATTAAAAATATATAAATTGCTATTAAAAAAGCAAATCCATCACCTTCACAGCAGTGCAATTCCACAAGAATTTCAACAGTGAATTAGTTTTTTCTAATGCCTTCCATATAGGTCTACCGTATTAAAGGATTGGCCAGGGTTTATACCTACCACCATATTAGTATCACATTCTTTTTTCCTTTTTTTTTTTTTAATTTGCAAGTCCAAATATGTTGTTGCCCCTTCAATATGGAACTTAATTTCTTTGAAAAAGCTTTTGATTGATTTTTTTTTTAACACAAATGCCGCAAATTTCCATTGGAGAAAATGCAATTGAAAAAAACGCATCTGTAAGAAACTTATATTTTCTGAAGTACATGATAGTTCCTGATTACTTAATATTCCTCAAGGTATTGGTATTAGAAAGCAATGGGGCGCTAACACTGGTTATTCAACACTGTTATTAATAATTGCAATCCTAACACAAAAAATGTGCTGGAATTATTGCTATAAAACTAGCATGATGAAGCATCTAAAATTTAGAGTAAGCCTCATTTACAAGATACCAGACAACATCTTAGAAAATTAAAGTTTAAGCAGTCATTTCAGACCTGATATATGTTAGAGTTGTCACCATGTTAAACACATTACTGTTTGACAAAGTATGTAAAACTCACCATGACTAAAACATGAAATAAGAACAGTTTGCTTTCTAAAGGGAAAGTCAGCAGCATTCTCATACCTCTTGTCAACACCAGACACAGCTTTCAAACGACCACTGCCAGTTACAGAATTTGTCTGTTGGTATCAGTGGGTGGTGATGCTGAGAGACTGCATGAAGAGCCCTGTTGCACCACACATGCCCACTCCTTACATGCTGTTAGGAGACAGCCCCTGTACTGCATAGGTGAAAATGCATTAAAAAATGTATTTTTGGAGAGAAACATTCTCTGAATGAAAACAGCCATTTCTTACAAACAGAAAAAATGAGGCATGCCAAATGTCATGGGGTAAAACCATGCAGCAGTGTTCGGACAAAATGAGGTCTGAACAACATCTGCTCACTCTACTACTGTAGGTACATGCAGGAGAGAAGCACAGATGAACTGCTACTGACTTCACATCTTTGCAATGCCTTCGGGGCAGAAGACCAGAAGGCATTAACAAGATGACTAACAGATGCTTATTAGCTCTAGATGTGGAGAAGCCAGAGAGACTGGCTGGGGGCGAGAGGATCAGTGAGGCCCCTGCTAACCACCCAGGTGTAAAATGATGAACAAGGGGGCAGCAGCCTCTTGGCAGGAGGAGGGCGAACCTCTGTGGGGGAGCAGGGCTGCCCAGAGGGCCTGGGCCACCGCCACTGCCAGCACTGAACAGCCTCTCCCTCAGCCTGTGGTGCCGACCATGGCCATGAGCAGGGGCACCGTGGCTTCGGCGGGTGTGAACATGCACACTGTACTGAAAACGCGGGTGTATCATACCCCCCTCCAAGCACCCCCTGCCCCAGCTCTCCTCTGGCAACACCTAACCAACGCGGAAATGAAAACCTGTGTCAGTCAGCGGAGTGACTCTCCTCTTGTGGCTGCCTCACCCCCACACTCCCCATAACACCAACAGAAGTATCACGGAACAGCTGTAGCAAACGTGAAATGTGTTTTCCAGATATCCAATGCATTCTAAGTACCTTAGCCACCAACTTGCTTCCCAAAGCTTTTTCTTTATGTTCGCAGAAAAAAAATCCTTAGGATTATTTTTAAACTTATCAATGGCATAATTAAAATTTTACCAAGAAAATATATTTTTATTAGGGAGTAGCATTTTTTTTACACTTGCGTTATTATTATTAATATTCTTGCACTGCTGGAAACCTCCAGTTAGAGATAAGAGATCCTGTAACAAAAAATAATGTTTCTTTTCTGAAGACAGAGTACTTTATCAACTGCTTAATGAATCTCCCTTCCTCACCTATTTCAAATTAATTTCATTTTTCTCATTTCTAGAATGACACCTGCCAGTGCGCCTGCTTTGCTAGACATTTCTGTGTGAGCTCAAGTCCTGCAGAATGGAAGCAGAGTCGGAGTCAGGAGACAGTGTTGGTGGGGGCACAAACCAGGGCACTGGTGTGGTGGTCCCACTGCTCTGGTTCACAAGGCTAATCCAAAAAAAAAAAATAATATTACCACTACATACTTTGCAGAAGAGACCTGGGAAAAAAGGTCAAGGAATAGAAAAGGCAAAACACTTTTCTATCCTCTTTTTGAGAACTCACGGAGAGATAAAAGGGAAGGAGATTGCAAACTACCAACAGAAAAGCAGAAGAGGTAAAGCAGGGCCATGGGGCTACAAAGCCATTTTGCCATTAGATCACAGGGAACAGCACAAGCGAGAGCTGCACTGAGATCCCTTTCTTCCACAGAAACTTCAAGCAGTACCTGCCTGACTGGCTGCCTGTCTCAAATTCTTCCTTTGCTCACTTTCCCCTGCTGGCTCAATCCAAATGGTTTCCTATCAACTCTTAAATACAGGATGCATTTAAATTTTTTTTATGGGAGCA
This sequence comes from Arenaria interpres, assembly GCA_013399435.1. Taxonomy (NCBI): domain Eukaryota; kingdom Metazoa; phylum Chordata; class Aves; order Charadriiformes; family Scolopacidae; genus Arenaria; species Arenaria interpres. The sequence goes on along the minus strand of VXAK01001501.1, from coordinate 14,585 downwards.
GTACAGGATGGAAATTTGCAAGCTCAGGTAAAAAGGCTACAGTGGGTTAAACTTGTATATTAAGAACTATTCATTGAAAAATATTTTTTAAACATGTTAATAATGCCTTTTGAAGAATATTTGAATGATTACATATGAAGCTGGAGACAATACTCAGAACTGATTACTCAGCAAAACAGGATAATAGAGAAAAAAATCTCAGCAATAACATTAGAAACATGTAGTGTAAAGTACCATGCCACTAACATCCCGAGCCCTACAGTCCCAGTGCTTTTGCAGTATTCAAATTGATAAGCACATTCATTCGAAAAGAGAAATTCCAACCCCTTTTTTCAAGACAGAATGTAAAAACTCTGGAAGTTATTAGATATTTAACATATTTAAGAAACTGAGTTTGAACTATATTGAATAAAAATCTTTCTACAGAAAAATTATGAGCTGCAAGAAGTATTGGCGATTGTTCAGTGTGATCACCGTGGGAGCAACTGCTTAGTGTAAGAAACTAGTTAGATCTAGAATTGGAGAAAAAAAAAATGAAAGAATGTATTCATGTTCTTGAGCTCTAGCAAAATAAAAAATTCCATCAAAGTTACTGCAACTACACCCATTTAAATCAAATGCAAAAACTTTCAACTACTCACAGTGACAATGAGATATGCATTCATAACTCTGCTTATAAACATCAGGGTAATTCCTGCTAGCTTTTTGGGTTGAGGTCTGCGATTTATCTGTTCTTTCTAAGATGAAAATATGCCCCACAATTTCAAGTCGACACAGTTTTAACACCAAATGTAGTGTGCCTATTTATCATACCAACCTATTAACTTTGCTTTTTCTTGTCAGTTCTCAAGCTTGCCTTTCTCATCCTGCATCTTTTCTTTAAGAGCTTTACTGATATTATTATAACTTAGGCTAGAAATTTAAACTCTAGAAATGGCTTAGCTTTACCAGTGTCAATTTTATTCTCAGGCAGAAACAGAAAGCCTCTTAAGTGATTTCAGAAACCAATTACTTAATTTTAAACCATCCATGTATAGAATCTCTTAGAAGCTGCTGAATGCTCTGGATTCCTACAGATGTCCTTCATAATGTTACAACTTTGAGTAATGCTTAATGAAGAATATAGTTAGTATGAAGTAACCTTCTGCTTTGAATCAATATTAATATTTTCCTAATTGTTCTGTAGAAAAATACAGTGTAGCATCACAATTCCAATTACAATACACATAATGATAATCTCTGCTAACAGAATGCTTTGGAAATCTGAAATATTTATAAGATGTGGGCACAATAAAAAAGGATACATTTCAATTAACAGAAGTATTTTCTGTACTTGCTAAGGAATGGCTACTTACATATTCATCATTCCTGACAGCGATTGACAGAGGAAACCTTTAGGAAACACCTTCTGGGAATCAAATTAAAGTCCTGAAATGTTGTTTCTGAAATGCTATTTAAATTATTTCTAAAGTCACCTCTGCCACTGTACAGTAGTCATTATTACCAGGGAGGAACAAACACCGTATGTGGTTATTCCTTTCACTTGTGATTCAAGGGGAAAAAAAAAAAAATGTCCTAAAAAATTTAGTACATCTTTTGGTACATCTTTTGAGGAAGCATTAGACAAAACAGAGAGCATGTAATTAAAGCCTTTACTTGAACTATGTAAGGGTTCATCCCTTGTGTGGCTCCAGTAATTGCAGTAGGCTTACCGCAGAAACAGACCAAAGCTCATCGTACAGAGCAGAACACAGTGCTATGTTTTGTAAACTGCTACATATTTCTGATCAGAGCAAGTAGTTATGTTTGAACTCATATTCCAACTATGTCACAAGAAAAACTGGCAGATTAAGAAAAGAAGTAAAGTTCATCACTGCATTCTATGTCTTCAAGTGAATACAACATACAAATAGCAATTTAAAATAATAGGACAGATATTTTCAATGAAGTTTGAAGTGAGCAAGGCCATTTTTTTGCTTTTATCCATTTCTTGCTTGAGATGCAGCAGAGTAAGATCACTAAAATCATTTGCTATTAGCAAAGCTTACAGTTGGAAGCTTTCAGGTCTCTTTTAGGTGCATGCATTCCCCAGTGTGCTATTCTTGTTTCTATACTTAGCTGGAATCCCACTGAGCAAATGGATTGCATGTGCAAGAGCAGAACGAAATCAGGCTTTTAGTGCGACAGCTTTTCTCCCTACACTGGCTAGGGAGAAAGAAAGAACATTTACAGTATAAAAGAAGAAATATAAATAATTTCACACTATCTATTTACTAACGAAATGTGCAACAGTTTTTAGAAAACCGTAACTGAGGTTTACATGGAATCAACATAAACTAAATTCTTATGCCATAACATATAATTGGAAAAGTTCAAGAAGTAGGGAAAATAAATTAGCTGATAAGACACTTAACTCTCTTTTCAGCAGTGTTTAACTAACCACAAAATCAGAGCAAACAAAATTTGCTCAATAATGTGAACTAACTTCCACCTGACATCAGTACTTCTGAACTCTTGGATCCAGGGAAAAAAAGGCAGATCCAGGGAAAGTCCATCTCGAGTCCACTGCTGTACCCCAGGCATTTATACTGGGGCCAGTACTATTTATGTCTTCGTTAATGACCTGGATAATGGGACAGAATGCACCCTCATGAAGTTTGAAGATGATAAAAAACTTAAGGGGCAGAGGGAGTGACTGATGTACCAAATGAGTGTGCTGCCATTCAGGGACACCTCAACAGGCTGGAGAAATGGGGAGAGAGGAATGTCAGGAAGTTCAACAAGAAGGAACACCAAATTCTACATTTGGGGAGTAATGTGTCCACACCAATGACAGATCATTCATGGAAATAAGTATATAGTGCCTAATTCACTAAGGCAAGTGCAGAGGAGTATGCAGTGCAACTAACTCTGCTAGCCAGGTCCCTTTATAAGTCTACTGTTATCTTGCTTGAATTCAAAGACAGGCAGACAATCTTGGTTCCTTCTGTTTGTTGGGTTTCTGTGACATATTATCATTTTTCAAGTGATCAGAACCCCTCCAGCAATGAATGCTAATGGATATAATGATTCATGTAACCCCATTGCTTAACGTTACCTCTCAAGAGCCAGTGCTGCTTGGTTTAGGGACTAAGCATATGTGCTCTCTTGATACAGAAATTGTAAACTAGATCTGCAGCCTACATCCACAGGGAAAATCTTCTACACAGCTCTGATGATGCAAAGAGTTAGTGAAAAATGGACTATATGGCTGAACTGACTGAATTTACCATATTACAGATGTTAGAGCTTCAGGAAAATCTTGACCAACAATGAGGCAAGTGAATGGATTCCACACTTAGTAGTACAGTTAAACAGTAATCCAACGAAAATGTTTCCATCTGTGTGTGTAAATTCTTCAGAATCAAACACCCTAACACTGTTAAGGCAGATGTTCCTCAGCAGTAATGCCAATAAAGATACACAAACTTCTTTACAGATGTTTTTTACAAATTTTCATATATCATGAACACTTCCTGCTGTTTCCTGTGTTCCTGTTAGTATACTTTCACATTATGCTTAAGAAGGGGAAAAGATTGTAAATCGGTGACCTCAGCATAGTATACATCTGGTCTCAGTCAAATGTTATAAGTTATCATTCAATTATCCTACAGAGATCTTTGTAGTATATATAATTTTAAAGTACAGGTTGCTATAGAATTTTAACATCTACTGAAAGACCTTACACAATGAAACATAAGAGGTCACCAAGGGTGCTTCCTAAATTACCTTACAAAAGCTTCTGAGCAAGTGTAATTTGAGGTTTAAAGCAAGCAGAAAGAGTATAGCCCTGACTGCCATCTTTGACACAAGGCTTGTGCAGGCAAGGTTAACTGCAATGTCTTTCCTTTTATCTATTTAGCTTATAAACATTTTAAACTGTGTAGTCTATTTTGAATGCTATAGACAAATGCTAGCACTTGAATTTTATCTTAATTTTTCTTGAGTTGAGTTTGCTTAGCAACAACTAGGTAACAAAGTATTCCTGACCCAATTGTGTCTAAAATCTATAAACTGGATCCTGGAACAGCCTAACAAGAACCTCAGACCCCAAACTCCTCCACCCTCTCTGGGGCTGCAGTGGAGGACAGACCTGGAAAGTTGATACTACAGGGCCATTGGAAGCAGGACCAGCTCCTGGTGACTGCTGGTGATCTTGACGGATTGTTGGGACCAGTAAGATTTTCAGGTACACACTTAAACATCTAGCTTTATAGGAGTATATCCGTGACTGCTTTTGCATTGAGGTTTGATGTTTGGATGTTTTATAGTATATAACAGAATAGAACTATACAACTTCACGGTAACTGGACCAAGCACACACTACTGTTTCTTGGGATTTCTACTGTTAACATGATTCAAGGATATTTGCCTGTTCCTCTCAGGGTGTAAAATTTTTTTTTCAAAGCTCTAACATGCTTCTTTAGGAGTTATTCAGTGTGCTTTCACAGCAAGAGTTCCAGATCCACACACTACACACAAACAACCCATACAATCTTTATAAATTTTTGAAGTTTTGTTTCCCATATATACAAATATTTGGTTTGGTTCTGGACACATCCAAATTGAAAACTCAAAGTGAAAATATAGTTCTTCATCTGAAAGGGAATGCGTTAACTTTGGTGTTGTACAGAGATAACTGAACAAGGTTACATCCTGAAACAATACTAATAGATAAGTTTATGACTATCGAACCTGCCCCTGCTTTTGCCCACAATGGGTGAAAGCACCTGTAGTATTAAAACTCTTAAAAATACATACTTTTTTTTTCAGTATGAATGCCTATAAAAGAGCAATGTAAGGAGTTAACAAATATCTATTCTTAAAAATATTGGATCTTTTTCTAAGCTATGATTTTTGTCTTTCCGATAAGTGTCTTTGAGGAATGTGATTTATAGCAACAAAAATAACCACTTCAGAAAATCCAAATTTAAGTATCTTTGCTAATCTCCTATTTGCATCGCAAAAGGATTTTCCTGATGCTCTTTCCTACTTATTCTTCCCAAATAAAATGAATTTATTCCCATATATAATCTGGGGCAAAAGTTAGTGTTTCAGATTATTAAGTGGATGAAAACATTTTCTCTTTTATATTCCTCAGAAAAGATCTTTCATCAATAATTTTGAAATCCTAGTGGGAAAAAAGAGAGTCATCATGTCAGCAAGGCTTCTTTAATAAATATTCTTAAAAGATCTGCTGCTGGCAAGGTTTAGGGATGTATCATGACTTCAGTTCCTATTCTGAACAAGGAATGACTCCACTTACAGTGTCACAGAGACATGCTAGTTCCAAACCACCACCTAAAACCTATTTCCCTCCTCCTCCAGGGTCACCTCAGTGGATTAGTTCTTCTGACCAGGGGATATATATTAAAAGTACAGCTAAATCCTTCCCATTCTTCTCCTCCACCCAGTTTTCTGGTTGTATATCAAGTCTGACTAAGCCCAAAGAATGGCACAAGTGGGGCAGATTTATAAACAAAGTGACAGCCTAGCAATCACGTACAGTTATGAGGGACTTGCACATACATTAACCAAAAATTTGCCACTGTTATTCTAACCAGATCTTTAATAAAACATCCAAAAATTGGGGGGTAATTGACATTAGGAAAAGAATGAAGAGTTTTAAAATATAAAGAGGAAAATTTAAATTCCTCTCTGCATAAATTTCTGAAGATGCAAAGAAAATATTTGAAGTGATTTTGACAGAAATGTTTATTTGTTCGCTTCCACATTTTCCCCTTTTATTGACAAGGATGTGCTAACTGACATGCCATTAGCTAATAACTTTCAAGAATATTTTCATGTTCACAAATGCATCCAAGGTGCCAAATGCTACCTTTCCAAAAATAATCTTTGCAAAGGTGCAAGTCTTTACTGTAGGCACAATTATCAGGGAACAGAGTTAAGCATAATGGTTTTAAATAGCTCTCTTATTTTGAAATCAATTTATTCACTTTGCAGGGGTATTTGCTGGTGGAGAAAGACATCTTTTAATGGACCATTCAGCACAATCAGGCAGTTTGGACTTTCCAGTTCTTCAGAAAAAATTGAGATTCTCCTGCACACCAAGAAACATCCAAGACAATTAAACTGGAAGATGGGAAAACCCAAAAAGATACAACAAAAAACTTTTAATGCTAGAGATGAAGACAATTTAGATGCAAGGAAATTATTCTATTCGTAAATGGAACTTCTTTCAGAACTCGCTCAATTATATCAGTCATTTGCTGATTTTTTTTTTACTAATCACTCACCAACTTGAAAACTAGCTCCAGGACAGTATTTTATTTTGGTTACAGAGGGAAATTGAGTTGGAAGAGCTATATTCTATGGACTTCTAACCATAAGCACAAAGTTAGGCAAGTATGTTTTGTCTTTGGACTAGTGGAAGGTGACATGATATTTCCTGAACTTTAATTTCTAGAAAAACTCATTCTTTAGATTTGGGTTTGTTTTCTCGTGTATAGATCTTTATCACTTGAATTTTCATTAGATACAGAAAGGCCATTAACCATAGGTAGACAGTGGATAACTTGGAGTTTTCAAGGATGGCGAGGCCACTTATTGGAGGACCCTAA
>VXAK01001499.1:11512-24352 GCA_013399435.1 Arenaria interpres | reverse complement strand
ACTGACAGGTCTGTAGTTCTCTGTGTCATCCCTCACCCCTTTTTTGTAGATTGGAGGATCACTGACTAGCTTCCAGTCAGCAGGAACTTCTTCAGATTCCCAAGACTTTTGGTAGATGATAGAGAGTTGTCCTGCCATAACATCTCCTAGCTCCCTTCAGAACTGTGGGGTGAATCCTGTTGAGTCCCCCAGACTTGTGAACATTCAGCTGGTACAGCTGGTTCCTTACAACTTCAGGGTCCACAAAAGGGAAGTCACTGTTCTCACACTCACTGTCCTCTGATTCAGGGGATTGGGCAGCCCAAGGTCTATCATTATTATAGAAGTATTCTTCAGATCTCCTCTTGCTATTAACATACTTTAAAAAGCCCTTCCTCTTGCCTGACACAAGGCTGACCAGTTTCAACTCTAATTGAGCTTTGACCTTGCGTATCTTCTCGCTTCATAAACAAACCACAGCTCTGCAAAGCCTGACCTGGCTTCCAGAGATTATACGGTTTCTTTTTCCTCTGGAGCTCCATGAGGAATTTTGCACATGAAATGAACACATTTCATGCAAATATTTGTTCACAGACATCTGAAAATTACTTTTTGCAATCACCTTTAATTGCAAATTTGAGATATTTTCTTTTCAATAATGCTTCTTTTGAACTCTCATAAAGAGCACTTCCAAAACATCTAGAAGTCTCAAGAGTGAGTTTTTTCACAAAAACGGCGTGTATATGTACATTTTCAACATACACACCCAAGTGTGATTTTTAATTCTAATCACTATAATTTAAAAAGGTTATTTCCTGCTTCAGTGCTATGTGCTATTTTCTTTTTTTTTTTTCCTTTAAATGAAACTTCTATTAACATTGCAATTTCCTGTTAGTAAATAGTAGCAAAAAACTAACTGCAGATAGGCTTCTAATGCATATAAACAGAGATCGGATGTGTAGCATATATGACATCAGAAACAATACTTAATTAGCCAGATTATTTTTTTATTGTTGTTAAAAAAAAAACAAGGCTATGCCTTTCCTTGTTTTTCATCTCTACAGCAAACTTTGCAGTGGATATTTTTTTCCTGTGGCCCTCTGTGGTGTATGTGTGTATATATATGTGTGTATTTGTAACTATATTGATATATATGGTAGATTACAACAGACTGCCAAGCATGTCACCTGTTTAGAAATTATTTTTGCCTTAAAATAGCATGGATAGTAAGGGATTCCCCCGGAGCATTCCAAAAGGAAATCCGATTTTCCATCTTAGGAGAAATGGCTGCTAATTCTAAACTACCATTTTCATTTTTCTATGGCAGAAATACACATTTTCCCCAACCATAAAATTTTCTCATAATAGAAATGAGCCAATCCCCAAGGGTGTGGTTATCAAAAGATAATCTCACCCCAATCTGATTAGAGGCGTAAGGCTCATGCCTCAAAATGCTCCAGGGTGTGATTATCTAATGATAACCATACCCTGTATCATGTCTTATTGATTAACTAATAAAGCTTCGGCATTATTATTCAGGGGAGGAACTAAGATATCAGCAAGAGATCTGACTCTGGAATGGGAAAGATTCTTTGAAGCTCTCCGGATAACCTCTCTTGTTCTGATTATAGCACCTCTGAAATTATGGGGTCACCAGATGCCAGTTTTTGTTTCTTATTGGTGATTATATCAATGTTGTATTAAAACTGAACCATACCCAGAGATATACTTATGTAAAGACACATTTACACTGAACTGTTCCCTTTGCATTTATATTGCAGATTTAGGTTACACAGCAGAATAGAATTACATTCTCTGGAGAGGATTTTGTAGTCCAGACACTAACTGTGGCACTTCATTTAGGGCAGCTCTAAGTTCTGTGTATGGTCATGGTGTGGGAGTGTCTCTGCTCTGCCAGGGGATCGTTCCCTGCGTGCCCACACACTGAATACAAAAAGGGACGATAAAGCCAGCCCTTGGGCTCCTGAGTTTCCCAGTCCAAGTCACCGAGAGCTACAGGCTTAATACAGCTGTTTATCCCTTAAATCTCCTAAATAGTAGCACAAAGAGGCCTTAAACCGGTGCTGGAGCTTTAACTGCAAAGTCACCTCCCCCTCTCTGCAGTGTAGTTTGTTCTGTATAAAAAAATTACTTAACGATGTGGGACTTGCTTGAACAGGCAATCTGGAGGCTAATGTCACAGCCAGCAGATTCTGATCTCCTCTGCATCAGTGAAAAGCTGGAATTATTTCACTGACTTCAGTGGAGCAAAACCAGGTTAATAGATACATCTAAGAAGAAAATATGGCTGGTGCATGCAAAAAGAACCTCCATAGGAAGTGCCTTGCAGTGCAACTTCTACATACTGATAGCAAGGAGGCAACACACCCCCTCTGTTAAGAGTTAGATGCTAAGGCAATATTTATATCTGTACTGCAATCCCATCTTTAGATGAAAATTTAAAGCGACGAAACATTTGATCAAGCCTCTCATGTAGGGATGTGCAGTTTGCACCTAACAAAGGGGTCATTATACAGCCGTGCAATCCACACCACAGTAATCCACTATAATGAATACTTTGGCAAATTTGCTGTGTCTGTTGTGTTGCCATCCGCTCCGTTAATGGAGAATGTTAATTTCTGTACCTAGCTGGAGCTAGCTGGAGAGTTGTCATCCTGCCCTTTCATGCTGTGTAGCAAAAATAGCTTGCTGTTCCTACTGCCAGCACAGCTCCCTGTTGGCTAGTCACAGAGGGAATGTGGATATAGATCGGGCTATGGAACCACTGGCATTTGCATTATCATGTTACCTACAACACCCCAAAGCAGGTTCACGTGACTAGTAGCCAAAAATGTTGTTTTCTATCAGAATTCTCACAGATGTTTCAACCACTGTGGCAGTGCTGCCATCTTTAACTGGGAATTGCTAAAATCTCCGGAAGAGACAAGCTGTTAAGACTGTAACCTGTCTCTATCCAAATTTTTTTCAGAAGATGAGTGGCTTTATCCTAGGGCACGCACCCATAAGAGGAAGGATAAATCACCCTCTGGAGTCTCTCATAATTGACAACAGGGAAAGAGTCAAGGTGACTAGTTTGGATAGGATGCTAGTTTTTATGTAGCCAAGTGTGGTGAATTGGAACTTGGTTTATTAATATGCAGCCTCCCCTGTTGCACCTCCTTTCCTGACCCATGTAGTGAATGCAGCTTTGCCAGGCTGCATGCAGTGGAGCTCTGTGCAGCAGAGCTGCCTGTCTCCTGCAGTTAAGATTTAGTGCCAGATGCCAGGCTTGCTCTCAAGTCTCATCTTTCTCTGTACAATGGTTGTCCTAAAAAGAAACGTACAGTTCCTGCTAAAGAGACATCCTAGTGAGGACATGTCCCCCTTCAATGGTACCTTTCTGCTCCATTGTTAATTACTATGAATAGAGTTCATCCTGAATCATAATACATATTCTTCTTGACTTGAATAGGTTACAGTCCAGGTGACAGAAAGGGAAGAGGCAGAGTAGCTTTAGAAGCGCAGAAAACAAAGTGCACCCATGAAGCGGTCTTTTTATAAATGTCAAGATATTGTGTCACTCTCTTTTAGCTCCCTATGACAATTACAACTTTGTGTTTCTATGGTCTTCATAAAGTATTTTTACAAAAGTGTTTCTGTTTTTGTCCATACTTTTGTAGTGGAAAATGTCATGTTCTCTAAGCAGAAGCCTATGTAGCATGAGCTTAATCTTGTTCCAAGTACTCTTTTTTTTTTTTTTTTCTTAAGAGAGAAAAAACCCAAATGGTCATCCTGACCATCAAAAATAAAATTAGTATCTTTTCATTCCCTGAAACATCCTAGAATGAAAAGCCCACCTTCAGGGCAGGGCAAAGGACTCCCATGTTTCTATAGTTCATCACACTACTTAAGCAAAAGTCCACTGCCTGAAGAATATGTAGTAAGCAGTTTTGCTCCCTTCTATAAATGGGCAAGCAACTTGACTTGCGCTTGAAGAAGAGCTTTGTAATAGTCCCAAAGTCCTTTTGAAACTTAAAAACCTGATCATCTGTTTCCAACAGAGCTATTTTACATGCAGGGAATTTTTAGTTGAGTGTAAAATCTCCTTCAAAATCTGAGGGCTATCATTATGAATGAAAAAAAGCTTTGGGGCACTCCTTGTCCGATTCAGGCATGCATTCAATGACTGGGTTGTTATTTTCCAAGCCAACAGCAGATGCTGCGAGGATGTCCATTTGCTCTCCTTTCTCTGCACACAACTTGTTTCCACCTGCTCTTGTTGCTTAGTTGCCCTGGCCCTCACCGTGGGTTCCTGTGCGGTGTCTGCTGCAATGAGGTCCTGCGGGTGTGAGCAGCGAGGAGTTCAGAGCCCCGCGCAGCCTGCAGAGCATTTCTAGTAGCTACATAAGATTGCTGATTTTCCAGCCCGTTTTGTTGCCTGCACAGATCACCAGCAACCAAAAATGTCATTTTAATGAGGCAAGGATAATACATCTGGATCACGGTGACGCCCTAGAACAAGACATTTTGTACAGTCACGAGCCAAAATGTGTGTGTGTTTACAATCTCCAGAAAATGGTAATACCCCATTTTAAACTTCAAATTGGCCTGATTCTTGACTCGTTTTCCCAAAATCTTAAGAATGTTTTAAGCATCTTGGAAGAGCAGAGAGTATAAAGAGACTTTAATTTTCTGCATAATAATATTTAAAAACTAATGGTATAATTAAATCTTTATATAAAATAGGGACATAAAGGATTTTCTTTTTGTTAAAATACTAATCCAATAATTCATTTATAGTTTGCTGCCCATTTAAATGTAAAAGCAGGAAGTTAATCATGTGGTAGGAGTTATTGTTTGTTTGCTAGTTTGTTTAGGTTTTTTGTTGGCATTGTCCTAGGCAGTGTATTGGGCTTGGTACATTGCTACAGTTACAGAGGCACTGCTGAAATGAAGGGTTAAACGTCAGTATCCTCACAATTCCCAGACAGTGCCTTATTTCACAGGTGGTTTCACTGATTCAATAGGAAAACTTGCACAGTAAAATATTCTTCAATACCAGAAAAGGAATGAGAGCCTGGTCCTCTGCCATTTGGGACACTGGAAGTTGGAGAGTATTTTTTAAAAAAAATTATGTTATTTTCATCCTGCAACGGGAACTGCAACTACCTGAATCAACGCATAAAAAGGCAACCCGTGGAGTTATGCATGATGCCTAAAAGTGGTAATGCAAGAGAAATGACACTTTAAATACTGTAGAGTGCTATTTTAAGCAGAAGTTTTTGGCAGATACTAATTTTTTGTAAAGACCACAAAAGTGTTGTTATTGTTGGATAAAAATAACAGCTGCAAGGGAGACTGAAATTCTTTCTGAGATAACAAAGAACAAAGGCAAGACTTTGCATCAGGATTTGTGTCAGCTTTAACAGCTAAATTGTGCTCTCAGCTCAGTGGGCAGGGGTGCCACTGAAGGCATTGTGGGACCACGTTAGGCCAAGGCCAAGGGGGGAATTTGGCCCAAATGGATGACCAAATCTAGGGCTGAGGGCCAGCAGCCAGTGAATGAATTGTCTTTTCATTGAAGCCCTCCAGAAAGGGAGAGGCTCAGCTCTAAGTCTGTGTGCTCTGACAGAAAATGGAGCAAGAGGGATTTCAGCCGTACCAGTCCTCTACCCTGGCTGACGATGCAGCCCAAAAAACTCCGGTGCTGGCACAAATGGGTGTATTGCAGCACAAGACTGAGTACCTACACTTCTCCTGAAGAAGGGGAATACAGCTGAATGCCCTGTTTTTAGAGTGCAGATTATTTTTGCTGCTGCTCAGAAAATGAGTAGTATCCCTACTTGAAGTCTTTTTTTTCCAAGTCTAGGAACAAACAAAACACAATGCAGTCCCTGGTCCCCTAAGCCAGAAATGGGCTTTTGTGTATGATGTGTATCAGTATGGAATGTTTACTCAGTGCAAACCAAAGAACAACAGGATAAAGCAGCTTACTCATTCCTGAATAAGTTAGTACCTGTGCTGTGAAGAGGTTCTCATCTTGCAGGCTTTGGTCTACTGGCTCTTAGGTCTATGGCTTCAGAAAATTACATGCTTTCCTAAGTCTTTAACACCCCTTTCTAACAGATAGGGCTGGCTCTGCACATTTTGGCAGTGCAATGTGGAATGAAAAATGCAGATGGGAATGCTCTTAGAATGTATCTTTTTAACTACTGGAATATATTTCATTTCACTGCAGAGACAACAGGCAGAAGGGACTGGTAATGTGGAAGTTCCTCAGAGGCTGGGGCTAAGATACAATACGTCATATTCTGCCCTTGAACAGGGGCCCTGGGTCACTGCCACAGAGGCAGTGTCTGATCAAGCACCACTTTTACGGGGTGATAGGCTGAGACAGAAGGATGCAACTCCCATCAGGCACAGCCAGTGCCAGCAGTCATTCACAGGTCACCAAAGTCCTCAATACCAAACTAATTTGGGAGCTAGACCAATGTATGGGCCTGTGCATTATGGTTCTCTTGGAAACATGTTTTCTTCTTTTGGAAACAGATAATATAATTTGCTTCCAGTTACTGTGGATGTAAAATGGGTTTGCTTGATTTAAAAGCTTTTCTCCATTTAGGAGTGAAGGACAGAACAGAAGAACTTCATGTTGGACCCTTTCCCACTCAGTGGGTGACTTACAAGTTATATTTTAAGTACAACCTCATGTTTTCCTGTCTTTTGCCTTGAGCTGGACAATAGGGACCCCTGCGAGATATATATCCAATCATGCAGATAAGGAAATGAATAACAGAGAGATGTTACTGCTACGCAATACACACCAAAAGATGGGGTAAAGGGAATGAAGAGATGTACAAATGTTTGTTTGAATAGGAAAGATATGTTTGTGGCCTATTAGTTTGCTTCGTACAACTAGTTCCATGCTCTCTGATTACTGCATAGACTGAATATTAATCTAGATCTGAAGCAAATAAACCCTTGCACCTAGTCTGTAAAAAGCATATGAGCCCCTCATGAGCCGCTAACACCTCGCTCGCACTCCTCCAGACAGAGCCACCAATACCACCAGGCCATGGAGGACAGGAGGCAAGCAGGTAAGGCTAAATGAGGTAAGGTAATGAGCTACAGTTTCTCCCTACTATGCCGCAAGTGTGGGGTAATGAAAAGCCAGGCTGGTCCTTACGCCTTTCCTCTCCAAACTTAACTGCCCTGTTTCAGTGACGATCTCCTGTAAGGGAGTCCTCCAGAGTCCATTGCACTCAGCAGTATGGCTTGTTTGAATTCTGTATACCTTTGGCCCTTGTTCTTAATGTAGCACCTGCTCGATGGATCTTGTTGTAAAACTGGAGTCTTTTTTCTTTACTTTGGAAAGGGGTGTACTGAGCATCCAATGTGCTGTAGACTGGAAACTGAAGGGCATGGCCTGAGACAGCCTGGAAAGAGATGTCCTATTGCTGTCTAAACCACATGTGAACAGCCCCTCTATTTCAGTCCCTGTAAGGCCCTTCAGTGCCTTTGGTCTATAGCCAAAAACAGACTTGGACGTTATAATGCTGAAGGTCATAGTTCCTGAGTTGTAGGCATCCAGTGGCATTTCTAAGATCCAAATCTGATCCATGGGTATGCTGGAAATTTGGCACCTTGGAGTGGGATTTCTGGAAGGCAGCTGAGTGGGGAGCTGCCAAAGCTGGGCAACAGCACTGCCAAGGAGAGAAGGATATGTTTTAAATTGTATCCTTCACTAAGAATTGACAGTCTTACTCTGGGCAACAAAAGATGCTATTTTTGAATCACTCTGCTGGACCTTCTCCTTTCTCTGAAGGAGTAGACAACTTCACGATTGGCTTTGAGGAAGCCTATGTTGCCCTGGTGCTCTGGAGCCCGCTGCAAGCCTCTGCAGAATGCCAGCTTGTCTCCATCAAGCCCTTTTCTTCCATGACGTTTGCAGAGGCCTGAATAAGCCAGGCTGCAGATGTGCAATGTGTACTGCCTGACAAGCTGTCCGTTACTGCCATTTTTCTTGTGCTCCCCTCTGTGCCTGCTTACAGTCTCTTTTTTACATTAAGACTGTAAGGCATTTAGGGAAGGATATGTTATTTTTCTCTTTGTTTTGCTTTTTGGTCTTTGCATGACATTAGTTCATTGTGGTGCTAGACCAGGAAAGAAATGCTGATCTTACTCTGTGTGTGTTCTTGCATCTATTGAGGAAACAGATGCAGTATCAACTGATGTGTAACCAGGGCAGCAGAAATTAGGACTACTGATGGTAAGCTTTTTACAAACAGTTTGCTGGTAAGGAATTATTTGCTGACTACCATCACAGATAAATAATTTGTAAATCAGGCTGTGGCACGCAAGTTCAAAGAGTGTACATACCATACACTGTATATTTATATATGGCCATCAACTTTTATATCTGAGCAATTCTTTGTTGTCTGCTTAAACAGCAGGCAGTGGAGGAGAGAGACCTTTGAGAGTCTTCCCCTGGGATGCCATGGACTCTATGATATCTGGGATAGACTTTGATTAGAAGGCTACCATGGCACTGCATGAGAATGGTGCATTAGTTGCCTTATGTGGTAACAAAATTGCTGTTAATCAACAGGCATATCTATAATAGCTGGTTTGACCCATTTTGCTACTAAATAAATATTTGTCTAGTTAACATTAAAAAATCAACAACATTAACTTTATAGAAGAACAGCTGTGGGATGGTACCTGAAGGAAACTCTCATGCCCATGTGTATTTTTACCTGTATTGCATTGAATTAATCTCACCTATTTTTTGCCATGTAGACACCCAGTTGTCTAGACTCCCTCTCTAGTCTGTGGAGAAAGTGCTAGATGGGATGAATCACCTGCCAGAGATGCTGTCTTTAGCTATCTGTCTCAGATGACATGAATGGGTCTCTGGAAGTGCTTGTTTCTGTCTTGTGTCTATAGGTGGAGGCTTATGACTACCCCAGTTAAAAGCCTAACTTATAAATACACACAGTTGAGTAAGAGCAACCCCACCCTTCCGTGTTCACACTTCTTTCCATCCACTGCTCTCTTTCACCGGAAATGGAAAAGCTTTTTAAGTCAGGAATTGTATTCTATGCTAAAGTGAGCTGGAAGCACTGTACTCTGCTTGCCAGCTCATGGTAACCACCAGGCAGGGAAGGGAAGTCCTGGGCTGATGAGACACCTCTTCTCCCATGAGAATCAGTGGGAAGTGGCAGGGCTCCTAGCTGTGCTGGGTGAACCAGCGCCTCCTGGCTTCACAGGGCTCGGGGTGGGATCAGCAGGGGTTCCACAGGTTACTTGTGGCCATTGTACCAAGTCTATAAGTGTGTGCCACAAGAGCTGAATGAGTAGAGGAGCACATCAGATTTGCCTAGGGATTAGGAAATAGATTTGCACATGTAAATAAAGAGACAGACATGGAATAGACGTGTTTTTTCACAGGAAGGATAGGCTGGCAGAACTGCAGCTACATCCCCTCCTGAAGAGCTCCTCCTTTACCCTCCATCTGGAGTAGACTCCTAACTTGGGTCCCTTGTAGGATGCCTGGAAAGAAATCAGGCTGTGGCTGGCTCTTCCTTCTGCCAATAAAGCAAGAGTCATTCAAGTCATTCATTCTCATGCTCCATCCAATAACAATCACATGTGGGCAAGCTGAGATGATGCCAGATTTCAATTTTCTTAGCAAAAAAATTAATAAACAGTGCTGTGAAGCTCATGTAGAGGTAGCCAGCTTAACCAGCTGCCAAACCCTGCTCAGGAAGGAAAGCAGATAAAAACAAATAAATTATCATTCCACCTTAGCAAGCCCGTATCACAAACTTCTTTCTCTCCACTTGTCTGCCACTCAGACACTTAGACAGGCTGTCATTATCAGCCACCCGCTGCCCCAGCTTTGCCCCAATTTTTTTAAGCCCTACAGCACTGTCATTTGATGTGTCTGGTGAGAGAATTAAAGTAGATGAAGACTGAGGATACCACTCCCTTAGGTAATGATATATTCTGATTCCCTCCAGCTATCTTCCTGACAACCCAGTCCTCCTCATCCTGGTCCTACTCCCCTCTTCCACAGACCAGAGAATAATTAAAACTCCTCTACATAAGGCATGGCTTCATTCAACATTCAGCTTAGACTCTGTTAAAAAATGCTTGTGACAGATGGAGTGTATTCTGTGCCATAGCAATAAGTTAGTTGGCATGCAATAGCCAGCAGGAAAAGCAGACAAAAATACCTGGCATGCAAAGGCCAGGAAGGAAAGGAGACAAAACCACTGAAGTGCTATGTACTTTTGAAACACAACCTTAAATAAGGCTTCTTCAATTTAAACAACAAATGCCAGACCTTGAAATTATTATGCAGCCACTATCCTGAATGCATTCAGCAGAGATAAAACCACTGCAATATATCTCTTGATCCATCAAGTATGCAAAAGACCTTAGGATGAGATGAGATGTACATTTATTTTGGAAATCCATCAGTATTGCAAGTCAGAAGAGCTGCACCTTGGAGGTCAGCATGAACGAGTCAAATTTCCTTGCTTCCGAAACCTTATTGGAAAGCAACCATGAGATCTTTAATCAAGTGAAACACAGTCATTTCAAGTCATCTAACATGGGAGCTTTGTGAAGAAAGTTTCTAGAGTAAGCAGTTTAAATACCATCAGACTGTCAAAATGCACATGCTGGGGTGATCCTGGAAACGTTCATTCTCAGAACTTGTTCTTCCTATCAGCGGTAGCACTGCTTGTCTTTCTTTGGTGAAATTAGTTACATGTTTAGATGCAGCATTTGGCACTAGGAAGCTTCCTTCCTATCTTAAAAATGCAGGCAAGGGAATTTGCTGTAACTAAAAAAACTTTACAAAACTTATTTTTAACCCACACCCAGTCATTCTGACAAAACGACACTCTCTCAAAAAAGCAAAGCTCTCATGGCTTGTGATATTATCACAGCCTTGGAATGTGTGCACAGCATTACTTGCAGAGTTACTGTTTTTTTTTTCTTAATTGTATTAAGTAGTTGATGGATCACATGCTATCCTAACAAGAAAAACAGGTTTGATAAAACAAAACAAATATGCCAGTGAATAGAATGTGTAGTCATAATTATTTTTTAAGAGCTAAAACAGGCAAACACAAGATACAGGGCCAGAATAAGACTGAATGTGCCATGGTTTCCTTGATTATGTGGACATAGTTTCATGTTCCTCAATGGTTGTACAAAGAATACACATGGGCTGCTAGATGATTGTTCTCCTACGAGGTTTTCTCTGCTACATACTAGGCAAGGCAACACATATGGGTCTAACTCAGGCTCCAAAGGGAGAGAGACCCAGCTGCAGCGAGCTGGGGAACCCTGAAATGTGCATTTATTCCATTCTATAAACTCCCCATCACTTTCAGCATAACCTGAATTGTCCGTCTTATGTCAAGAAAGGGAGACTGTATGAGAAACTGAGCTACTCCTTTAAGAGTAATAATGAATAGAGCTGTCTTGCCTGGGCAATGAATGGTACCAGCTGCAGGGTACTAACTACTCAAGTTTAAAAGAGGAAGGAGAACTAGCAATACTCATTGGGTATGGAAAGGGGAAGAAGTTCTCACCATGACCAGATCTGGAGAGTGAGGACAAATACGGGGGAGCAGAAAGACTTGTACTAACCAGATGTATTGAGGATCCAAAAAAAGACATTTAGTATTTTTTGCCAAGCTCTTAGCTCTCATTTTTTACCTGTAGGTGAAATGGGTGACTACATGGTCAAAAGTTTATTTGTGAAGGCTGTAAAAGCTCTACCTATCATGTAGTCCTCAGAAAGTTAAACTGGGAACTGGAACAACTATGTCATTGACTGCATAATCCCCAGAGATGGCACCTGCACCTGAGGAAGGCACATGAAGACTTAAGACACTCTGTTGGTGCAAATCCAGCTGTGCTGGCTTGAAAGCAACTAAGATCTAAAAGGTGGATCCAATAGATCTGTCCTGTGACTACTAACAGAGAGGAACTCAACCAGGGCTATAAGAAAAGCTCATGTGTGGCTAAGAGACTGTGGCTGAAGGTGTCAGATTGTCCCAAAGGTAAACTAGTAAAAGTTTTGTGGGTTTTGTCTTTGGTTTCATTACCTTCACAGATTAAGCTTTCATGAGGTGTGGTTTAGGTATCAGAGGCAATACATCAGTAATCATACAATTGATTAAAGTTTGTTTACATGTAAAATCCTATTGCTCTTTCACCACATAATCTAATGAACTGTTAGACAGGTGTTTTTTTCCTGTTTGGCTGTTGCTGATAGCCATCACTTTGGGCTTACATGGTGAAGGGACTGGAGGGATCCAGCAGGATGGGGGCTGGGTAGAAGTATTTTTATCACCACGTGTGAGGTATCCACCCTGGGCACAGGGTTTTATCTGTAACTGGCCAGTTATAGAGGGAAAAAACCAAAAGAGAATAAACCGTTCCTAGTCAGGAGGTCTTACTTTAGTGGCTAATGGTAGAGGGTTTCTGTCAAACTCGTGAAGAGGAGAATGTGTTTACCCTCTTACCTGGGGAGATGGAGTATGTTTTCCAAGAATGAGAGCTGCTCAGGATCACCTAAGGAAGAAGGTCGGAGCTTGTCGATATGCCTCCTAAAGACAGTTGTGCTGAGCTGACTGGACCAGGAAACCTAATTTCTTTCACGTGTGGACTTTGCTTTGATATTTCCTCATTAATAGCTGGCCTTCAGAGGAGGTTTTATGGGAACAGGTTTTCTGAAGGTACAGACTTTAATGTGGAAGACTCTGGCTTTCCTTGCTTGCATCTGTAACTAAAAAAGGAAGAGGAGTCACTTTGCAACCTATGCACTTTACACTCTGT
>VXAK01001499.1:0-11436 GCA_013399435.1 Arenaria interpres | reverse complement strand
AGCCAGCCTAACCATTTGGAAGAACATTCACAGCAGGAAAAGCTGGGGGAGTGTGGGAGAGCATGGGATGACAGAGCAGCCTTGTTCCTCAAAACTGCTTTTGTAAAAAACCTGGCTAGACATGAGTGGCCCTGATCCTTTGTTTTTTCTTAAGGGAGGTAAGATAGAGCAGAGTGTACTGCCTACCAGTGATGGTTAACTATGCCTAGTGATGGGATAAAAGAAACATACTTAAGAGGATATATTTTTAATAGAAAATTTTTAAAAGATACCACGTTTGATATTTTCATATAAGCACTATCTGTGGTTCATCCTTTATAACATGAATACCATACCTAATTAAGTCTGAATGCATTTTTAACACATTTCTAGTTTCCTAAGCAAGTCAAAGATTTAACATGGCACTCTGATGACAACCTGAGAATGTGACTTTTCAGTAAGTTTTGCTTTTTCAGTAGTAGTTTTGCTTAACTTTCCTTCGACATCTTTGAATGTATAGTGCATGAAGTAAAATTAATGTTGGCATTGAGAGAACAAATACTAAGAGTCAGAAAATTCTCCAACTTTGGGGTGCAATGTTAATTTATCAGTGATCACCTTGTATGTTTTACAGGAGTGAGCTAGTAACAAACTGCCCCAGGCTTTCATTAGGACTGCATGTACCATATGTGAGAATACCTTGGCCGTTGCTAGGCGCATAGTTAGCCATCTGAACAATCTCACTTATCTTAGCGAGGGTGTCAGAGCACATTTGAGACCAAATGGTTTCTAGATCTGCCTGCTTGGTATTACCTCTCCTTCTCCCCTTCATTGTTCTCCACCCATCTCCCTGGCTGTGGTTTCCTTGCTGGAGCTTTTCTCCTTCCTCCGTCCCCAGCCACTCCACCAGCTCCCACAGCTCTTCAGCCTCCCTCCCTCTCAAGAAAAAAAAAAAAAATAAAAAAAAAAGAAAGTGAGAATTGAGAGATGAAATAAAACGTGAAAACTCAGGGCAGAGATGTGAATGCTTTGATGCTGATCATGCAAAGGATCTCAGTGTGAGGCCAACTCCGTGAGATGCCTTCTGCAGCGTGACTAGGAGTGTGTGCGTCTGCTAATCCTGACTCTGCCTGCATCCAAGGCTGTGTTTATTTCCACTACAGAGCTATTACCCCTCCCTTTAGTCTCTTTTTTTTATCTACCCCTACACAGTGAAGTAGCAGGAGCA
Organism: Arenaria interpres; assembly: GCA_013399435.1. Classification (NCBI taxonomy): domain Eukaryota; kingdom Metazoa; phylum Chordata; class Aves; order Charadriiformes; family Scolopacidae; genus Arenaria; species Arenaria interpres. The sequence continues at coordinate 10,229 of VXAK01001499.1, read as the reverse complement.
CTTTAAGCCTCATAACAGAACAGTGTCACGAGAGTAACAGAGATTAACTTTGGCTAGAGTGACGGTGAACCAGTGAAAAGAGAGAGCATTAAAAGTTCACTATTTGTGATATAGATTATGGTATTTTCAATATCTGAGAGGCATTTGGAGAGGTAGAACATTAGGTCTTTATTGATGCAGCTCTAGAGAGATGTAAAACAGTGCACTTAAATAGGTAAAATGCTGCTGAACATAATTTTGAAAACATTGTAAGAGGAAATACCGAATCATCATTCAGGCTCCCTTTTCTGTGTTATGAACGTTGCTGCCATTATCGGTCACACTAAGTTAGTATTGGCCAACATGATTTACAGTGGCATAAAGCTCAGGGATAAAATTAGCTGGAAGCCTTTTTAGAGGTGCCACCCCAAATGCAGTTGTCTGGGAGTGTTACCTGCCCTCAGCCCCAAACCTGTTGTTACCGCTGCAAAACTCAGCAATGACCAAGTGGCAGTGAAAGAACTGAAGCACTCTCTGTAGCTCCAATTTTTCATCCTCAAACCTCTCTTCCCAGCTCCTCTGCTGCTTTCCCAAAAACAGAGGTGATTTGGAGACCATCTTTTTTTTAGGTAGGACATCTTCCCATCTCTGCTTAAGAGATTAGTAGTCCTATTGGTTTATTTACCTCTGTTCTCACAATTGAAAGTACTGGGAGGTGAAAACTGTGAAATCAACCTGTGCAGACTGAGATGGATCCATAGACTGAAAATGGTGAGAGCTGCTGCTTTCAGTCCTGAATATACTCAGCTACTTCTTGACTTCCAGTGCTCTGACATAGCCAGTGATGTGGGGACTTCAGCAAACTGAGAGTACCAAATAGTACAGTGTCATGCTCTTGGGTCAGCAAGATCCATTGTAAGGCAAACCTGGGGATAAACACATGTCACACAGCTAATGGAAAACTTGAATCCAGGTGAGGAGTCCTCTCTCCATTCCTCTTCTGCTTACTCATGCACTGTAATTTGCTTAGGCAATTACTGTGCAAACATGAACCAGTGCTGCAACATGTATGGCACCTGATATTTGTATTTATGCAAAGAAACATGACACTGGAAAAAAAAAATATATCTACATATCTAAGAGGATGTTATGCAGCTTGCAAGAGCCTAAAAAGTGCAACAACAGAGTTTAAATTCCCTGTAAGAAACAGGGCAAGGACCTGCAATCTTGTTCTCCCCTGACGGATTACAGTGTGTGCTGGGATGCAGCCAGACACCGTGCACCCTGCAAACCCTGGCAGACCACCAGAGCGCGTGAACTGAAATCCTTGTTTTGGCACTGCAGATAGATGTTTTCTGTTTCTCCAGAGTGAACTGTTTGTGTACTTGGTCTTTAGAAGTCCATGGTCCCTCCACCCCTTGCTCTGCGTCCCACCAGGGGAGGACACGAGCAGGATAACACCAAGGGATGGAGTGAGAATTATAGTACTAAAGTATTTCTGTTTGGGGCAATAAGTACGTACTTGTTTCTCATATACACCAAACAGATCACCTCACTTGTTAATTTACTGTGGTGATTGCACAGCTAGGTGGATGTTGGTGATCCTCAAAACTTGAAGGAGCATATAATTGTTTCTTAGATGTATGTATATAGGAAAGACAGACAAAAGACACTGAGACATTCTAGCACTGTAAGGTATGGAGCAACCTACATGGCTAGATATCCACATTGTTTTGACATCCAAAGGTGAAGTGGGCCTGGAATCTAGCACAAACTAACCACCACCTGTTTATTAAATAGGAAGACTTTTCAACGACAATGGGTCACAGGAAGGATGCCAGAAGTTCTTCCAACACTAGCTTGTGCACCAGTTCAACACTAGTTTTGTGCATAATCAGCTCTTGCATTTATTTTATTTTATTTTATTTTATTTATAAAATTCCAGTTTCCTTACCAACAAATCTGTTATTGAGCAGGGAAAAGAAAGGGGAGTTATTCAGGCCTCCCTTCTTTGATCCCATCAGAAGAAAAAAGAAAAGTAAAAAGCCAAACTTTAGTAGAATAATTATATTCATTGTCCTTTAGATCTTCTCTCAGAGGTCCTTATGACCCATCCCAATACAAGAATTTTTCTCTCTCTCTCCCAAAAAACTTTAAGAAGCTTTACTGTGCATTTACTGTATCATGAAACTGATGGATGGTTCACAAGCAGAAATTATGTGGTGATTTAGACAAGAACTTGCTGCTGAAATGTTGGAAGCTGATACACTAAAATGAAATATCTGAATATGATTCAGACCAGAACACCCGTATTTAAACAGTGTATTTATTAAAGGAGCATTTGGATTGGGTCACATTTTACAGTGATGCAGATAAGCAAACATTATTTTTTTCCTTCTTAAAACACAACTTATTAGCTTTTCTAATTAAGTGGTGATGTTGTTAGAAGATGGTGCTTGCCACAGATAAGACAAACATACCTGTATAACATATGTTATAACATAACTTCCTAAATAGGTGCTACTGCTTAGGAGCTGCAGTGCCTGCAGTGCAGGCAAATCAGCAAGTACTGAAATTGGAAAAAAACTAAATTCTGGGATGATNCACCACCTGTTTATTAAATAGGAAGACTTTTCAACGACAATGGGTCACAGGAAGGATGCCAGAAGTTCTTCCAACACTAGCTTGTGCACCAGTTCAACACTAGTTTTGTGCATAATCAGCTCTTGCATTTATTTTATTTTATTTTATTTTATTTATAAAATTCCAGTTTCCTTACCAACAAATCTGTTATTGAGCAGGGAAAAGAAAGGGGAGTTATTCAGGCCTCCCTTCTTTGATCCCATCAGAAGAAAAAAGAAAAGTAAAAAGCCAAACTTTAGTAGAATAATTATATTCATTGTCCTTTAGATCTTCTCTCAGAGGTCCTTATGACCCATCCCAATACAAGAATTTTTCTCTCTCTCTCCCAAAAAACTTTAAGAAGCTTTACTGTGCATTTACTGTATCATGAAACTGATGGATGGTTCACAAGCAGAAATTATGTGGTGATTTAGACAAGAACTTGCTGCTGAAATGTTGGAAGCTGATACACTAAAATGAAATATCTGAATATGATTCAGACCAGAACACCCGTATTTAAACAGTGTATTTATTAAAGGAGCATTTGGATTGGGTCACATTTTACAGTGATGCAGATAAGCAAACATTATTTTTTTCCTTCTTAAAACACAACTTATTAGCTTTTCTAATTAAGTGGTGATGTTGTTAGAAGATGGTGCTTGCCACAGATAAGACAAACATACCTGTATAACATATGTTATAACATAACTTCCTAAATAGGTGCTACTGCTTAGGAGCTGCAGTGCCTGCAGTGCAGGCAAATCAGCAAGTACTGAAATTGGAAAAAAACTAAATTCTGGGATGATTTAACTTGTTTGTTTGTTTGTTTGTTTTTGTTTTAACTACTAAAGAAACACTTTTCTCACCTTTACAGCACTAGTTTTATGCTTTTTTTTTTCTTTTTTTTGTGAAGAATAGTCTTCTAAAAATCTCTAACCAAAAGGAGAAGGAAGATACTTCTATTGCATGAGGATGATTATATTGCACGAGTTTGCAGATATTTTCATACCTAGAGACCAAAGCAAAGGTGAGAAGGCCAGGCTGGGCCATGGGCTACATGCTGCAGTTCTCACTCAACCCAAACTCCAATCCACCTTGCCCTTGTAGTGTTTTGTGGTATAACAGAACCTGTGAGTCAAAATCAAATCTGAACTTCACATACCTCACAAATAGGTATAAAAATGCCAGCTCCCATCCTCTCCTACAGACGTCCTGCATTTGTGACACAGTCTAACAGCCTTTAGTGAAAGGAGGGTGTGGGGGAAACCAAAGGGGAAACAGTATGAGCAGGGCTTGCACAGCAGACAGGAGCCTTCTTGCCTGCTTAGTTGCTGTCAGCTGGCACAGTCATGGAGTGTCTGTTACATCTTCAATCACCATAATTATAGGTTCAGTCACAATTTTTTTTCATTATTAACAATGTTCAAAACCCTTAACTGGCCCTGCAAGAAGACGGATGTTTTTGGCAATTTTTTCAGTATGAACGTGAAACTTTTAACAAAGTTTGAATGAAGTAAAGCTGCAACGAAACTGTTTCACACGCTCCTTTTAAAAGATCCTTAGGATGGCTACCATATGTGTCAGAGTTGCTTGTCCATTGTATTAACACCTTGATGCCAGCGTAGCCCTGGGGGTGCCACTGTGAGTGCCTCAGGCGCACGGACAGTCATTTGGTTGGTTGTGCAGCGCCCAGTGAGCCAGGAGACGTGCTGGGCAAGCACCAGTGTGACCGGAAAGGAGCAGTGTGGGTTCCATCTCAACCAGCTGGGATGTGAGGCCCAGGCCGACTTTGCCTTCACTGGACGTCTTGTGCAAATTCACACCACCCTGAGCGTTTCTGCTCATGCTCTTCTTTCTTTCCCTGGATGCTTGTTTCTACTCGGTGCCCACCCTCCTGCCAGACCAGGAGAGGGTCACAGTGCAGCAGGCACTTTGATTCTCTACACTGTGTTTAGCCTTTTTGGACTTGATGGGCAAAACTCTTGGCTAGTCCTTAGGATGTCCCCGCTTCTTTCAGCTAAAACTGAGTGGCTTCTTTAAATACTAATGCTGCATATTGGTTTTTCTGAAGGTACACTAAAATGATGTTAAACTTGCCTTGCTGCTGTTCCTAAGTGTACTGTTCTGCCCCGTTTCTGTTTATTAGGCTTGAATAACGAGAGCAGACCAGTTTCACTTGCAGGTTCTCATTGATGAGCACATCATTATTCTTCTCTCCAGAACAGCAGTATTTTTTTTCATCATTACAATTCTTAGAATCATCTCATCGTGCTTCTTTCACCCTTTCTAACATTAAAAATAACAATAAGCCTGAAATGTGTCAATGAAGCACAGACTGTTCCTCCGTTGTCTCATCAGAGAACTGGGACACAGTTTAGGCCACGATATCAAAAGTAAGGAAATACCGTAATTTATTTGATACTTTTAATGGTCTCCTGATTTTATGAAATGTTTTTCTCCATTTTTCATGTGTAAGTCACAGGCATTTTAGCATAATTTTCCACACTTTTGCATACTTACTGGGTCTTAAGACTGTTGTTGTATGACAGATATCGATGAAATAGAAATGTGGAACTTGTGCATGGTATAGAACCAGAAGTGGTACACAAAACTGGCATAGAAATATTGTATATTTATTTAATGAACTTTTGTTTTGATTCTGATAACATCTTGTAAAAATCAGGGCTAATGCAGTTCTCATGAAACTTTCCACAAATTATCTTGAGGCAAGTAAGGAGTAATTGGGTGTTGAAAAAATGTACTGCAGAAACAGCTCTAGACAAGTACAGTCTGTATTACTCAGGAAGTTGTAACATGTAAATACTTAAAGTGCATCTTTGAAATATAATGATACATAAATTCCTAGTCTAAGCATCATCAACACAACGACATTTATTGGCGTGGGTGGAAACATTTTGGAGATAGGGAGCTTGTTTCTTTTTCTCTTTGTTTTGTTAAAGTGAAATATAGCACTAAAAATGCGATGGGGAGCCGGTGTTAGCTTGGAGAAATCTAGAAAGTCCTCAGCTTTGTCAATGGCCTGTCAATGGTTTCGTCCTGTTGAGTCTGGCTGAAAAACAACTTTGTCTATGGAAAAAACTCAAAGCGACTTTTATTTCCGTATTAGCACCTGGTAGGTCCTCTGACATTTTAAAGGGAAAGTGTAAAATTGCACTTTCCAATAAGAGAAGCGAGATGATCCCACAAGGACTGATTCTGCAGAAGCACTGGTATTTCCAGGCATGGGGAGGGGGGGAAGCGGATCATCCTCTCTCCTGCCCAGCCCAGGCAGCTCTTGGTCAGTTCTCTAATGCGCAGTATCTCCGTCAGGAGAGCAAAGAGGACAGAGCGTGGCTCTGTGAGATCGGGAGGTTGGCTGGAGAGGTGGGAAAACACTTTTGTTCCTGATGCATCCAGCTGGCGCAGGGGCATCCCCGTCCTTCTCGTCCCGCAAAATCCACCCTGGCCTGGGGACACCATTCACATTTCTGTGGTGTTGTTGCTGTTGTCAAAACTGTGACATTCCCAGGAAACATTCGGTTTAACCAACTGTGATTTTTAGATGGAAATAAGCTTTCCTCAAAAATGTTCCCACCTGCTGTGCAGAACACATACTCACTCCTCTGCAAAACCCAGTTGTTTTGGAAGGAGGGTTCATGGCAGTCGTTATTCGTGACACCCTCACCCTGCTCTGTTATTTTAACTGGGGAAAATAGCAACACAAAACTGAGGGGGCTGTTATGAATTATGTGAGCCCTTCAGGCTGCCACTCACCTAAAAATCAGACACTTCCTAAGCCCTCATCTGTACATGAGGGCTAACCAAAAGCTACTCAGGTCAGTTATTGCTTAAAAGGGAGACAAAAAGTTATATTAGGCTTCTGTGTGAATATTTGCATATATACCCCCATTTGCATATAACTTGCACAGAAATAGCAGAGAGGGTTTTAGCTGCCAGGGAACCTTTGCTCCTTTCTCAGTGCAACACACCATAGGATGCAACACAGACACTGGCTTTTGGCGGGTTATTTAGCCACATAAATCACATCACTGAGCTACCACTGCAGTACGCAGCTTTCCATAAGGCAGTGCAGAATACCCACATCAGGATCAAGGTTGCCAGATAATCAAAATAGCAGTTGTTTGCCAAAAAAACTGGCATTTTGTCTTCAAAATTCTCAGTATTAGTAATGCTGACGACATGTCTGCCAGATTTACAGGAAGAAGAAACTTCCAACGCTTACCTATGGACTTTTTTATAGAGATAAAAAAATGTTCATTTGATATCTTCATAAAAAAATGAAATAGAAGCATACAAGAAATTATTATCATAATTTAAACTATCGCTGTATTTGTAACAACAAAAGCCTGTTGGTGCCTTGACTGATCTGACAGCAGCATATCCAGCTAGGAGAGGACTTCCACTGAAAAAAGAGGCTAGGAAAGGTGTCCATTTCCATTAGGCACCAGCTTATCAGGAATCCTTTCTCCCACCGGCACAGCGCTGGGGCTGAGTGGAGCGCCGCCGCCTGCAAGCCAGCCCGAAGCCCTCATTTTGCACATGGGGTGGACCTCCTGCATCCTCTGCCGAGCACAGCGCTGCTCCAGAAAGATGCCCCTGGAGGGGTGAGGAGGGCTGGCAGGCCAAGAGGGGCAATTTAGCCTGCTGTAGGATGCTTTTTTGCCAAACTGCTTGGTAATTACAGAAAATGCGTTCTGATTCAGTATTTACATTGCAATTAGATTTACCCAGGAAAATGACTTCAGATTTGGTTTGACAAGGTTTGAATTGCAAAACAAGCCTTGCAAGTACATTAATCAAGTCAGCCTGCTATCCGAATGACAGCCTGTTTTGCCACAGTGGGACTTCTTTGTTGGTAGACTTGAGTGCCAAAATAAGCAGAAATGATGCGCTTATTCTCTAGGGGCAAGTATACGCCAGTGTGTTTTCAGTTCACCCTTTGAAAGCCTACCCACAAAATGATATAAGTGTAGGCCCTCTCAGAAGCTCCTTGTAGCTGAGAGGACAGCATGGGAACTCTTTGTGCGTGGGTCTGTGGAGCAGCCAGCCATTCCCTCCAGCTGCAGCTCCCCTGCATGGGAAAGCTCTGTTTAGACACAGCATCTGCAGGCTGGCAATGTGGCTCTTTGGCCTGTTCAGAGGCTGGCCAATGAGCCTGAATCACCATAACCCTGGAGCTTGCGATCCATGACCAAAACCGGAATATGTCTAGAGTGGGGATGCTTGCTTAGGGCTCACGGGTGCTGCCCAGCACTGCAGAAGACTCCTGATGGCTGGACGCTGTTCCCCTTTCCTGTGCTGGGGCCAAGGAATTGCTCTGGCGGTCATTTCACCCCCATTTGAAGGGCTCAGTGCATCCTCCTCCACTACCTGTTTGGGAATCATGGAATCACAGAGTCATTTTGTTTGGAAAAGACCTTTAAGATCATGAAGTCCAACCATTAACCCAACACTGTCAGGCCCACCACTAAACCGTGTCCCTAAGTGCCACATCTACACATCTTTTAAATACTTCCAGGGATAGTGACTCAACCACTTCCCTGGGTAGCCTGTTGCAGTGCTTGGCAACCCTTTCCGTGAAGAAATTTGTCCTTGTATCCGTGCCCATGATGTGACAGGTCTGTTCCTGTGCTAGGAAAACACATAATACTCTCTCTTCTTACTGCGTTATAAGGGAAAGCTGGGGAGCTGGAGCCTGTGAGTGCCCCAATATGAGGTAACGGGGCCCACCTCCACTAAAAAAAGATCAGATAACACTGCTCTAACATAATAATAAGTCCTTATGCAGAGTACTTTTGATGTGAATGTTCACAGACAAGACAAGGTCTCTGCCAAGGTCCTGTCCTGAACCCCTTAATTAAAGGAGTAGTCCTGTTAATTTCGTAAGATTACTTGCCTAAATATGTACCACTCCTGTGAAGAAAATGGTGTATTATTTAGCCCTAAACAAATTAGGCTATGCTAAGCAGATTGACAGGTGAGGAGGCCATTAAAAGATGAAAAGGGATCACAGAGTCTGTTTTGTTTTGAATGTTTGTTTGATTATTCTTTACAAGGGTACAGAGTGGAAGACAGTCGCATTTTGTTTTTATCCAAAGTAATCCAACCCTCTCCTAACTTTCACTTTAGGAGGCTAAATAAGCTAACTTATGGAAATGTCTTTGATTTGCAACTCTCTCGCTGAGAGTGGTTGCCATAGGTCCCCGGGACACTCTGCCTCTAGAAGGCTTGTGTCCCCCAAGCACGCCAGACTGCTCGCTTTCCTGAGTTCCTCCTGTGGTGCAGATACATCTGAGATTATCTGGGAAGCTTTTCCCACTGAGCCTGATGGCCTCCTGGGAGACATCTGTGCCACTTCAGGCTAAGCTGGGTAAGCAGCAGCTGGAAAACAAAACCTCCTCCAGAAGCGTTAGGTGCGCTGGTGGCAATGTAAAATAAAAATCGGAGAGGGAGCACAGTAATTTCTATTTAAATCATGGTTGCAGTTCCTCATAATTTTCTGCCTAAAGGCACATTTAAAAAAAGTTCAGGCAGTATTTTTTGTTCTGGAGAATCAGCTACAGGGCCTGAATGCTGGGTTAGAAATAGAGTAGTCTGCACTCAGCCAGACAGCAGAGTGCCTCCCCACGTCCCTACAAATTCTGGGTTTACTTCAGCTGAATGTTAAGTCTGTGAAGACTGGATTTATGCATGGTCATTGATGATTGTTCATATAAGCATCTGGCAACAACTGCTAAAAGGTCTGCACTTTGCTTTTTACCTTGTTTATCTGCACATAGGTGTTCAGAGCTCTCAAGCCAGACAGGTCCTACATGCAGATGTCTTTGCCAAAAATCATGCCTTAGCAAAAAAAAAAAAAAACTGTTATTTTTTCCCCTCCTTCTTGAAATTTTGTCTTTCAGTTCAGTAAAGAGTACGGGTATTTCTAGCTGGTGGTATTACATTACCTTTCCTTTGTCATCACTGACTGCTCACAGGCTGTCGTCTTCTACCAGAGTCCCACAGTATCACATTTTGAAAGCTAAAGTGTTCTTTTGATGAAAAGGGCTTTATAAAGATATTTAATAATTTATTCTAATTCAGTGAGAAACAATGTATCAAATCACTTATTTCCCTAACTGTGAACCTCAGAACCAACTTCGTCAATCATACAGTGTAAGAATATAAGCTTTGGTTTCTAAAGAAGCTGACAAATGAAGTCTAAATTAATGGGAACAAAACAGATATTTATCTAATTTTCTTTCTGCATAATTACTTTCTGTAATTGTTTGGGCTTTTCTTCATGCACTTTCTCTGGTAGTGAATACTGTCAAGGATGCAACGATAGAGAGTGAGGAACTCTTCCACAGCATATACCAGTGATGCTTTTTACATACAGTAGGCATATCATTTACTGAATGTAGGTCTTTAGATTAAAATATAAATTTGGGTATTTAAGGCACTATAAGTAAAAAGCCCTTCAAGGTAACTAAAAGACTCCTTTTTAATTATAGCTTTTATTATCACAGGTTTATTAAAATAATTCTCAGCAAAATTAATTTTCTTCCAAGGAACAGAACACTGAATTAAAAGAAAAGTAATTCTGAATCATGTGCTAAGATACCCAG
>VXAK01001497.1:0-25454 GCA_013399435.1 Arenaria interpres | reverse complement strand
TAGCATTCTGTGATTCTATGATGTCTCCACGCCCTGGTGCCCACTCAGCGGATCCACCCCAGATGTGGGGTGCAGGTGGGAACACACCAATGGTCTCCACAAATTCTTCACCTCCAACACATACAGCTGGGTCCATCTGTTAATGTTTAGGTTCTGCCCTGCTCTGCAGAGGAGCTGATACCCCTGAGCCTGAGGGGAAGAGCTCAAGCTGCAGCAACCACCCCCCGAAGACTGAAATACCCAGAAGGTTCTACAAACCTCACCTGGGACAAAGGCTCCGAGAGGTGGCCCCGGTGCCCATGTCTCTGCTATGGGTTTGTGCTGCCCGAGCTCCCGAGCAGAGCAAATATGGGGCTCAACCTTACAGCGGGAGACGGGACTGAGCCTCCCTGTGGGTCAGAGACATCAGATGGGACCTTCTCCCCATCGCCCCCCGGCCGGTGAGCGGCTTCTGGGGAGCTGCACCCACGGCTCCTTCATTTCAGCTTTCCCTGCACGGGACGCAGGGGAGCGTTGCCCTCCCCATGTTATAACTGTAGAGCATTTCTGACTTCAGAGACATGATACTGTTTTGCTACGGAGGTTTTGGGAGAAATGGGGCATTTTAGGCTAAAGAACTGGCAGCAGCTTGCCAAGCTCCAGAAAGATGGAAGCGAAGTCAAAGCTTCTATTTTATCAACTCTTATTTTATTCATTTATAAATACTGTTGTGTTTACAAGCATCATAGATGTGAATATTATTCCCAAACTTTCAAACACATAATACTTATAATACTATATAACAACAACCAGTAAAACAAATCATTCATCTCAGGGTTTGAAAGGCCACTCAAAAGTTGCATAAAAATACATTCTCTCCCCATCTCGTAAGCGAGTCCTGCTTCTCCAAGGAGTTTATTTACAAAGAGCCATCATCAAACTTGCAGCCACGATCGGTGGGTTCACCCCAAGCATTAAAAATGAATTCAACCCAAGCAATTGCTTAGAAAAAAAAAAAAAGCTTGTGCTCTCCAATGGAGACCACGTCTGGCAAATGCTCTGGTTCAAACAGGGATCAGTTTTAAAAACTGCTCGTTTGCTCTCTGTCCCAGGCGCAGAGTGCAAGGCGTCCTGCTGTCACCTCCTCAGTGCTCCGGTTACGTCAGGCATGAAGTGACACTAAAAAAAAATTCATTCCCAAGAACTCGGTTTGCAATCGCAGCGTCACCACGAAACACTCACAGCTTTGGCCAGTCGGTGAGACCGAACTGTTGGTGGGTTCTCTGCCCCGGTCAGAGTTGGGGACAATCCAGTGCTAAGCAGACACTTCATCTAAAGTGGTTTGGCTTTGCAAGGTGCCGCGCAGAGGAGTTAAACCTCCCGCACCCTTTGCAAACTGTTCCTTAGGGTAAAACGCAATGAGTGTCCTGGTAGGAAGGGGCAAAATGTCAGCGCAGGATGGATTTGTCAGGTTGGGTTGAACCCTCCGCCTAAAACAGACACCCGGCATCTTCCCGCTGCCAGGAACCTGCCCTGAGAGAAGAACTAGATCTTTCCTCTGAAATCTCCTCCCTCGTCCTGCCGGGACACAGGCCCCGGGACCCAGGCGTTGGCCCGGCAGTGCTGCGCAGCCACCAGCAGCCCCAGCGGGAGAAGGTCTTCTCCTCCGCACGGCACAGGGGGGACCGGACTCCTGTTTGGAGCCGAGAGAGCCCAAGTCTGAAGCGAGGAGTGGGTCACCAAGAGAAAAGCATCAAGAACTGCAGAAGTACTCACATAAAGAGTGCACCAGGTGGGAACGGCGTGCAGAAAAAGCATTGACTGGATCTCAAGACTTAAAGCTGTTAAATATAACAGGGTTAAAATAAAGAAATACAAAAAGGATGCCTGGGTTAGGCAGTGCTCTGCAGAAACCCTGATGCTGTTACCAGCTTTGGTCTCTTCCTCCCCAAAGCACAGCAGCAGAGGAAGGGCCTCAGTGTACCAGGAGAAACAGCATCTCATGCCAGGCATGAGCAACTCCGCTGGCTGAGGAGCGGTGGAAGAGGAACCTCTGTCTAGAGCCACCCAGGGACAAACTGGCAGCTCTAAGAAGAGGTGGGAACAGGCAGGACAGGAAAGGGAAGGGGAAAAAAATTGAGAATTAGGAAAAACCAAACAAACCCCAAACTAAAAAACCCAAGGGAGAGGAAAAGAAACAAGCTTTCTGAAGCACTAACCAGCAAAAGGTTCCAAAAAGCCCAGGACTGACTGATAAGAGATAAATTTTACCCTGTTGAGCAAGCTCAAGAATGATGCTCGCGTTCAAGTATCTCATCTCTCTCTCTCTCATAGCGGGAAGAGTCTGACCAGCCCGGCAGCAGCCACCAGCCCACAGGCAGCAGAGGCTCCCGGGAACGCAGGTAGAACTTCATGGCAACCTCCAAGTCCAGTGACTGAGACCGTAACTGCTGGCCAGATGGAGCAGGGAAGTCAAAGGACAAAGGAAATGAAAGGACAATTGTGGAAGGATGGAGATGGGAAAGCGGTTTGGATGCAGCAAGAAGTCTCAGAGGGAGGGTATCATTTGAGAGGAGACTATTAAGGGGAAGCTCAACAGATCTGATGACAGGTCACTGCTCCCATCAAACCCACACAGCACGTAGGGGAGCCCCTGAATAAATGCCCATTGAGAGAACAATTTCAAACTGTTCTGAGTACGTATAACATTAAAGAGGGTGGGTTTTTTTGAGGTTTCCTTCAAGGTCAAGGCTTATTGCAAGCTTTTGACAGATTAAGAGACTTTCATCCTAGCGATGCAGTTACCAGCACGCCCAAGGGGAGCTCCTTGTCCCCCTGACGCCCCCACAGCTTCCCAAGGTACGCGGGAGGACAAGTGATCACAGCTTCACGCTCCGCTGCCTTGAACCCCAGCTGTGTCAAGCGTCTTCACCAACAGCCAGGTGGGACTGGGTTCTGGCATCCCCTCTCTCTACAAACCAACCCCTGCTGCCTTCCACTTGGGCATCCTCCTACTGCAAACCAAAGCAAGGTACCTGAAATACCTGAGCAGACCCCGCTACGAGGCTCTGCCCTCATGAAGGCAGCAGGAAAATCTCCCCGATGGCTGTGAGGATGGGAGGCTGGTTTCTGGTGTGGGCACAGCTCCCTGCAAGGTGAGTCACGCTCATCCGCATGAGAAAGCAGCAGGGGATCTCGAGGGGCTCGAGCTTGTCCTTCAGAAAGCTTGGCAAGTACCTGTGATACAGCCAGTCCCGAGGAGCAAGGGTCCAGATGCAATTAGCAGACGCTACTAATGGAGACGGGAGCCTTGGAAGGACACAAGGTGATACCAAATCCCCCCGGCTGCGGGGGAGAGGCAGGGTGAGGGATAAGGGGTCTGATGCTGAGAGTCAGCGCTGATGTTACTGAACAGGTTCAAAATCTTGTATTAAATAAAAGACTCAGTCTACTGGGGCAAAAGGAGGAGGAGGTCTCTGTGCAAAGCAGCTGTCATCAGCCTGTTACAGAAATCAGCCATGGTGGCTTTCACAGCATCACATTTTAACCCGAGTCCCACATCTCAGGTGGGATGTCCATCCTCAAGAGTCCCAACCCATGTTCACATTCCACCTGGAAAGGGCCTGGATGTGCTGGATTAGTTCCTAAAGCATCACTTTTTAAAGTAGGAGCTTCCTATTCCAGATCAGAGTCCAACACCAAATACTGGGCTTCTGGAGGAAGTAGATTTGGCAGCTCAAACCCAGTCCTCACGTTTTTCTTCTCCCTTGAACAAAATGTCCGAGACACCACACATGCTTAAATTAAAAATAATAAAATGGCAGGGGGTGTGTGTTGTGAGGGAAATGAGGGCAGGAAGGGACTGTACAGCAAAGGGCAGGGCAGGGCAGGTGTGACAGATTGATCCCATGGCTGAAACGCTTGCTGTACTTGACAGGAGGAAAGCGGGGTAGGGCTTGGTGGTGGGGTTGGCAGCTTGTGGAGGGCTCCCCTCTTTGTCCTGCCTCTGCTCAGGCTTCCTATTTGGAGAGCTTGCTGATGACACGAATGAGGGCTCCGTTCTCGTCCTTCAGCCTTTGGTTGTCCGACTTCAGCTCTGTCAAAATCTGCAGGGAGACAAGGACAAGGTGGGATCAGAGCTGGGCACTGCTGGTGGGACGAGCCCCTCGGCTTGGAGGGAGCAGCAGGGAGGCTGCAGCCCCTCTGCCCAGCACGGTTTTAATGTCAGTAATTTGTCTCCAGGATTTTTACAAACCAGGCATGAGGCGCGGGGGGGTTCAGAGGGGACTCGAGCACAGCAAAGAGCCAGGGAGCCCCGGAGCCGGCAAAGCCTGTGGTGAGAAGCGATGCCAGGGCCCCAGCGCTCAGTCAGGACCAGGCTGGGAGGGCAGGAACCATTTCTGAGCTCCTTCATCCCAAACCTGTTCCCAGAAGCTAATTAGGGCTCAGCAGAAAACTATAAAGCTTTTTTTTTCTTTTTTCTGATTTGTTTTTTTTCCATTTTGCCAGGACTAGAGGGGAAAACAAAGGTCTGAAAATCTCCGTCAGGGCCGGACCGAGCCTGGCTTGCCAAAATCTCTTTAGAATAACCCCAAATCTCTTTAGAATAACCCCAAATCTCTTTGGGATCTCATAGAAGTTTAACGCAGGTGCACATGCCACGGCCAGAGGACTGGCAGAACACACGGACACTGGAGATACCTCTTGGTGCTCAGTCTTTGCTGCTGAAGCTCAACCAGAGGTTGCAGCACAGACAAAAGCCAGAGAGCTTTTAGTTGGAAAGAGAGGAAGAAATAGCTTCAATGAGACCTTTCCAGCATTTCCCACTGGATAAAAATGCTCCCGACTCCCTTTCCCATCCTGTGGGCAGGTGACCTTCAAGGGAGTGTCCCCCGGCGTTTGGGGAGGGGAAGGAGACCCCGCGCCCCACCTCAGGGTGACACAGAAGGTGTGACTCACACCACCGGTGCCAGCAGCCCTGGGGGTGACCAGCCCCAGAGCCTGCCGGGACACACGCAGGTACGGACGGCACCGCTATGAGCTCAGCAATGACATCCCTTTGCCAAGGTGGATCTTAGAGGAATTCCCCCCAAATTCAAAATCCCCGCTAAACCTTCTCCCCCCTCCTAAGCTGGAGTTTCAGCTCCAACCACAACCTCCTGCCCATTCCCCTCATCTGCAGCCCCTCCACAGCCACCTGCGGCTCCCGGGGCAGACGCCAGCTCCCACCGCTCCTGCGGGACCAATTCCCTCCTCTCTCAGTTGGGTCCCAGAGGATCCAGCCCCTTCCCTGCTGAAGCTGGTGGGGATGTTCCAGGTTTTGCAAGAGAGAGGAGGAGGAAAAGAGCAGCATGGCAGGGTACTGGGGAAAGGGTAAAACTATGTGATGCTTCAAAGTGTCAAGCTTTGGCTTATGGTGCTTTAAGGTGTCTCACTGGAACCTGTGGTGGTGCAACAGGAACATCTCCACGACAGGGCTGTCACCAGAACAGCGGTCATGACTCTTTATGTAATTTCTCATGGCCATTGCCCAGCATCAAAGTGCTCAGGAGCCCAGAGAAAGCTCCTCCTGAGCTCAATCTGACACTCTCAACATGGAATCACGGAATTGTCAGAGTTGGAAGGGACCTCTAGAGACCATCCNTCCAGTAGTTCCCTGTCTCTCTTGAACTGGGGAGCCCAGAACTGGACGCAGGATTCCAGTTGTGGCCTCGTTTGTGCAGAGCAGAGGGGGAGAATGTCCTCCCTCCACCCCCTGGCCACACTCTTCCCTACACAGCCCAGGATTCCTTTGGCCCGGAGCCATCCAGCCCAGCACACTGCAACAGGTCAGCCACCTACTGGGGTCTGAGACAGTCCCTGTCCCCTCTGTGTCACTGCTCGGGGTGGCCTTGCAGTCCTGAGTGTGTCCATCCCTGCAATAACGTGGTGATAGGAAGTTCTGCCACTTGCTTTGGTAGAGATAATGTGTCACAGGTTCCCAGAAGCCACATCAGAGAGGAACCAGCCTGGTTTTACAGCTTCCTGGAAGCTCTGATGGTGGCTATGCCTTACACACGGGCAACTTTGGTGATTTATTGGAAAAGGAAGAAGTACATGTAAAGCTTGAGAAGTCTCCTGGCTGTAACCCCACTCCACCAGTTTCCAGCAAAGCTCCCTGAAAAGTAACAATCAACCTTAGGAAATGTCATTCCTCCCAGGCCAATTCAAAGCAAAGCAGCCTCGAGCCGGGTAAAAACAACCGCACGTGAAGCAGCCTGGAAATGCAGGGGCCTGAAAACGGAGGCTTTCTCAGTGTCTGATTGGGAAGGGTAAGGAGGGACGTGGCCGAGCCACAAGGGACGGTGATGCTGACCATGCCGCAGCGTCGGCGTAATGCCAGGTTTGGGCTAGAGGCCGGTTACTTGTGACACTGGAGAAGGTGGCACTTCAGAAATGATGTGGATTTTGGAAAATGAGATCCTTTGAGAAGCAGCACTGCTGCAAGAGCGTGGTAAATCTGTCAGAATTTGTCACAGTGACACTACTGTACAGCCATGGTGCCTACAGGCACCGGCCAGACAAGGTTTCCTGGTACCAGCAACATCCTGCGTCAGACCAACCGAAGGAGCTGACAGACCCCCAGCAGAGCCCCAGACACGCAGCTTCCCTGGCCCGGCCACCAGCACGGAGCGGCAAAGCACGGACACGCTGGGAAGGACGGGTCTGCCCAGACCCCGGAATGTCAGAGCAGAGTGGGGGCAGCAGGAGGAAAGCGATAACGCCAGTATTTCCTTGGAGCAGACGAGAGACCGGTGACTTACAGTTTGGGAAACATTTCTCTGATGAAAACTATTTCTCTGGCAATGAGTTTTGCTCAATTTTCCCCCTCAGATGTCTAAGCAGGTTGGGAAGGAGAATGACTTAAACTCAGCCCTTGTGAGAAGTCAGCGACAGGGTCAAGAATACTTTCGCAGATTTAAACCGGGAAGCTGGTGAGATCATTTAGTCTGTCCATCTGCACAATCCAGGCCACACAACACGAACCAGCCCCTGTGACACACGCCGGGTCTGGAGCTGAGACTCCCGGAAAGGGGAAGCCGCAATTCCCCTGGTTAGTTTGTTTCTACGCTTAATCATCCTTGATATAATTTGTGTGCTAAGAATAGACTTTTTTTTTATGCCTTGGTGCCACTTCCAGCCCAGGAGAGCATACTGCTGCTTCCTTTTTTCAAAAAATAGCAATGTCTGAGGGGACTTGAATATCCCTACTAACCTGCAAAAGACAGGTAGGGCCCTGAGAAAGAAGCATTTACAGCTTTATTTTAGCACCGAACCAATGAATTAGCAAGAAATGATGTAATTTAACTGCGTGATGTGAGAGGGCAAAGCTTACGGAAGGCTTGTCCTTGGATTTCAAACACTAATTGCTCTGCGCTGAATTTAAAACAGAAGATGAAAAAGGAAAGCACATCTGGCCGGCCCCTGTGGCTTGTCCTCCCTCGCAGGCAGAGGGGACGCTGCAGCGGGTGAACTTGGGCTCCAAAACTGAACTCGGGTTCTTTAAAATGAGGGAAGGAGCTTGTTCTCTTTGCTCAAGTGTCCAAGGAAACCTGCCGGGGCCTGCCCAGTTATGGGTTTTCTGAAAGTCACCCTCCTGTCTAAAGGGTGCACTTTTCACAACATCCCTAGAAATCTATGACATTGTTCATTCTGACGTGGGACAATCCTATTTGCTGGGTGCCAGCTTCTCATGGAACTAAGTCCAATTAAAAAAGAATGATATTATGAGCAGACACATAGCATAAACCACCTATTTCGAGGTAAGGTAACAGGGAGGGGTCTGCTGGCTGGACCCCCTGGCACTGACCAGCTGCCCCAAAGCTGGTGTTAAGCCACAGGGAAGCAGCTGATCCGTCCATCACTCCTCAGCAGCATCCCAGTGCCATCCACCCAACCCTACGGAGCCCGTCCTCCTCGTTCTCCTCTCCTGGATGACGGGAGACGTGGACCCCATCCGGGAGGACACGCAAGCCCCCGGTGCAGTTGTTAGTGAAACGGCGAGGTCAGCGCCATCTGCCAAAGCAGAGCAAACGTCAGCAGGACCCCACAGAGCCTCCAGCGAAATCCTGCCTTCAGCTGGGTGGGAACCCCATGCTTTTGGCTTTTCCTGTGCCACATGCTGCTTTCGAGCCACAAGCTGCATCAGACACCCCCGGAGCAGTGAGGCAAGGGGAGGGACAGCCCGGCCAAGGGAGCGGAGACCTGCCTGGAAGAGTGGAAGAGGGAGGCGAGATGAGCCGGAGGGAAAACAGCTACAGCTCCTCTGATTCGGAGGGTTTGGCAGGCAGAGAAAGTCTGGCTACGACCCGGGTCAGAGCCCTGTTTTCAGCCAGCAGCTGCTCATTCATCTGCCTCAGAGTGTGAATCTGTTTGAGCTGGTGGAGATTCTGCAGAGAGTGAGAGGAGTGGACAGAAAAATACAGAGAAAACACACCACGAAGACAAAAGGGCACAGAAATGTGAATTTAGTCCACAAGCAGTAAAAGGAAAAAAGAGAATAAAAGAAAAATTAGTAGCAGTGAGTGTTGGGTGGGCAGCAGCTCAGATGCGTATGGAGAAAGCCTTAAACGCACTGGGGATGTTTTGGGAACCATCCCTTTTTCCAGGCACCCCAAAGCCTTTAAAAAGGTCAAATAAAGGGATTTTCCACTGCAAAGCAGGACAGCTTCTTGCAGTTCGATTCTAGTTTACCCAGACAGTGAGCAGCTCACAGCCCCCGGGACTCAGAAACTATTAAGAGAACTACTGAGAGAACTACCACCATTGACTTACCACTTACGCAGGCTTTGAAAACACTGCTGGCAACAGAGAATTTCTTTAAAACTCCTTTTCTTCGTGTATCTCTAACAGATAAAATGGTTTTGTGTAGCAGACAGTGACCAGAGCTTCATGTGAGATTTTAAAGGCACAGACTGAAGCACCTGGGAGTGTCACTGTCCCCCAACAGCCCACCCAGACACCTACCCTGTCCATCCCTCACTTCAGTCCTGCCCAAAAGGTCTGGGGCATTTGTGGGCTTTTCAGCCCTGCCCAGATTTATCTCTTCTCTGTCCTGGGGCTCAATTTCTCTCTGATCTCCAGAGGTGAAAAGTCAGAACCTTAAACCGCTGATTTAAACTGGAGGAGTTGGAGTGACAGCATCTGACACAGGAGGCACGTGAAAATGTGGTTTTCTCGGTTACAAAAAGCAGGCAAAGGAGGGTGCAGACATCGAGCCCCCCAGCTGGGGCAAGCACAGGTAGAGTGGCAACTTGGAGGTACAGAACATAAAAGCAACAAGGAAGGCAAAACAGGGAAACAGTGAAAGCCATGCAGACACCACCATTTCTTGTACAAGGACAATATTTTTCCAGGTGATGCTACAGCAAAACCATACGCTGGGCGTTTCTACCCAGCGCGGGTGCCAGGAGCTGCTGAGGGCTGCAGAGCTGCTTTCTGAGCATCCTCCCGTCCCTCCTGCCTCCTAACAGCTCCTTGGGCAGCGCGGCCACAGGGAACCCTCCTCCGTGGTGTAGGGAGCACAGACACTGGGCAGGAGGAGGGAAACAGCCACGAGAAGAGTAGTTTTAAGTTCAAATGAAAAAATTCCAGCCCAGAACCAAAACAGCTTCTGTCCTGCCTGCAAACCAACCTGCTCTTCCCCGTGTCCTCCTACTCGTGAGCTTGCGAGGGCAGGGAGGAGATGGAGGGAAGGGGATTCCTTTCTGCCATTTAGTCAGCAGAAAGTGCTCAGAGGGAAGTCACTGTCTGTCCTGAATCAGAGGCTGCATGGGCAGATCTACTTTTACGAAGAACTTGCATGAACATCCACCCAACTTGCTTGACATGGAGCTGGCTACAGTTGTCAAGGAACCTGCTGCACCCAGGACATTTTGTCTGAGGGCTCATTCCTGTATAAAAGAGAAGTATTTGTGTAGCTCCCATCCAGCAGCTTGGTTCTGGCTACTCAAAAGCACAACCTGTGCTCCCTGCTAAGGAATGAAGACACCTTGCCCAAAAGCCTTGCAAAACCAGCGGTAGCCCAGGCAGGTGAGTGCAGGGAGATGGCAAAGGATGGGGTCTGAGCTCCCCGACGGCATCAAACTGACAAAGCAGCTCCTGCTACTTGGATTACACCAATGCAAGCCTGACACCAGGTAAGTCATCAGGTCCTGAGACAGGGCTATGGCCAACGAACTGCCAGAGAGAGACCTCCAGAGACATCTTGGCAGTGAGGTCCCCTCTCACCAGATCTCACCCATCACCCCATCTGTCCCGCCTGTGCCAGCTCCCCCTGCGCTCGGTGAGGACAGACGGACATCACACCTCTGGTCCTGCCATAAATCACACCCAGGAGCCGCCAGAGGATGGTTCATACTGGAGGAGTCATTTCTTTTGGTGGTACCAGGGATAATAAACGTCCTCTGGTTTATCACAGGGAACACAGCTGAGCATCTGGCTGGCAGAAAATGTCAAACATATGTGAACAGGGGTGCCGTGCTACGCGAGATGGAAAGGATTGTGATCGCTTTAGAGACCACCTTTGTTTTTCCATACCAATGTAGCACGAAACCTCAGCTTGGCACGATAAGACGCAGTTCAGCCTCAGCACGCTGCCACAGCTGATAAAAAAGATCACTTGGGTAAAATGTGTGTGTGCTGCCTTCTATTTATCCAAGAAACCTTGCACTGCCTGGGAAGCTGGGACTGAAGCCAAGGGCAAGGACCAGAATCTGGACGATCCTGCTGTGATTGCTTATCACTCTGCTGGAGACTTGGCTCACCAAAAGCAGGTTTGTCAGTTCAGCTCTACCTGCCTTCAATTAAAGGATTTTGTGCCTGCAACACTCGGGGAAATAAAAATGCCCAAAGCATGCACAAGGTACAAAGCCAGGAGGGGCAGTGCTGCTACAGAATAAAGAAGCTTCTGTGACCTTCATGAAAAATTGCTGTGTTAAGTTGGGACCTCAGGCACTTGGCATCGAATTCAGTTCAGCGCAAATGCTAATTTTCTTTCTCCTCCCTCAGCCAAGTTGCTGTATCTCCAGTCAAATTCTGCAGGCACTCAGGAAAACGCCGCTCTGCTCTGTCCCCTTCACAAGAGCAGGTCTGCAGGCACCAAGCAGTTCTTGAGAGTACTGGGTTTGTCCCGCTCCTCTCCATTTCTTGACTGCTTCGTTAGCAGGGCTTAAACTCATGAAAGAACACAGCTCGCTCCCTCATAGCCTGACGTACAAAGTGTTTGTGTGACAGAAACTCAGGACCTTCCTGTGACGACTGTGGTGCCTTCTCCTCCTGAGGAATCAGCTGCAAGAAGAGTAGAGAGATCCCCGGCCAAGACAGCTGATGGACACAGACACCTCAGGATCAAAAGCTGGACGCGAGCCACGCTGGACTGGTTCTGTTCAAAGCCCAGTGGGAGGAACCCCCAAAACCCAGGAGTTTTTACCCGAGACCTAATGACCTGGCAGGTTTGGCTGTTTCCCCTTGCTGCTCCGCACACTAAAGGAAACCGGTGGATTTGCTTAAGTTGTTTATTCCTCGTGATTCTGCTTGACAGCTATTTGACTAGTGCGAGAAGCAGGAATCGGAGTCTAACCAGAATGACTAGATTTCCTCTCCTGGCTCGCCTTCCACACCAGGGATTAACTCAGATGCTCCCCGAGGTTATCCCATCTCATTTAGGCAAACACAACTGGGCTGACTCTCCCACTCGAAGGCACGATGAGAGCGGACATGGAAAGTGCTTCTCCAGTTCAACAGTTTTATCTTCAGAGATTTTATACTCCTTTTTATTGAGTGGCTGTCAAAAAAGACATGTCATTGCACTCAGGTACCCACCACATGCTTGAGTTTTTGCAAAAACTACTGGAAATGTAGTGGCACCTCAGAAATTATTTTCAAATTTCCTGTCTATTTGTTCTACTAACAAAAGGCCACTTTGGTTGTTCGATGCAGCAAGAACGCAGCAGAGAGCAAAGGGTAAGTACCACTCTGGAGAACCCGATAGCTCATTCTCAGTCAGACCACGGGCTCCTTTCACTCATGTCTCTCGGGGCAATACAAGAACC
This sequence comes from Arenaria interpres, assembly GCA_013399435.1. Classification (NCBI taxonomy): domain Eukaryota; kingdom Metazoa; phylum Chordata; class Aves; order Charadriiformes; family Scolopacidae; genus Arenaria; species Arenaria interpres. The sequence goes on along the minus strand of VXAK01001497.1, from coordinate 13,383 downwards.
TCTCAAACTTCCAGCAGAGCTCCTCCTTTTGCACTGTCTTGGCTTTCATCCGTCTGCAGCTCCGAACACCCGAACCAGAGGGGCTCCGGGGGTGCCCAACAGTTCCTACAGCCACCTTCTTCTCATTCATTGCTTTCCAAACCAACAGAAAAGTTTCAAAACCGACAGGCCACTAGAGGACACCAATTTGTCCTCTCACTCCATGGCCTGAGCTGGTTTGCAGAGCGAGCTGGAGAGTAGAAGAAACAACACAAACTGCTCCTCTCTGCCTCTTCTCTTGAAGGCCAGACTACTGTAATTACAGGAGGGTGTCTCTGGAGCTAAAGGCTCCTGTTCACTGAACAAAGAATTTGGAATTTAGGCATACTTCTCCTTCCCCTTCTGGCCTAACACATCCACACTTATTTTCTCCTCTGCACAAGAACAAGAGAGCCTTTAAAGCACAACTCCACCAAATCCTTCTGCTACTTATTGCAGTAGAAGATGCAGCATGAGCCAATGGGGCCTTTCAAAGATGTCTGCCTGGTAAATATGTGAAGCTTCAAATAGAAACATAAAGTTGGAACCTCCTCCAGGGTGGGCAGAAAATCATTTCCATCAGCGCTCCCAGCTCTCAAGCGGGGTCCTTCCTTCTCACAGCAGCTCGATCCCACCTGGGTCATGCTCAAAGGGAACGAAAGCGCGGGGCACAGAGCAAAGGGGGGGCATTCTGTGAACACGAGCATTAAAACAGAGCGTAGAATGATGGAACGCTGCAAAATCAGTGTGAAGGTGTACTCAGGCGGCCAAACCCTCCGCTCCCTGCTCCGCGGTGCTCCCCACCAGCCCCGCGCTCGCCGGGCATCCAAGCCGTGGCAGGAGGAGAACCGTCCTTGGAAGCAACGCCCTGAGAGCGGAAGGCGAGGGCGCAGTCGGTGCCGTGCCTGGTGACAGTGAGCCATGCGGCACAGCTCCTCAGGAAGCAAAATTCCTCTCGGCCAAAATCTATTCCAGGCTGACCCAGCCTTCCAGTGACATGCTTTAGGAGGGGAGTACAGAAATACAATCGCGCTGTGTTTTGTCCTGGGCTCGTGTGCGTGATCTCAAAAGCCAGCTTTGTCTTCTTACCCATCCGGAGAGAACCACAGCGGCTTAGCTCGGGCTGCAGACTATTCAGAGCACAGAGGATCAGCACACTGAAACTCATCGATGCCACAAAAGGTTAGTTTTGGAAAGCATTTAAGGAGAACGGCTTTCGCAGTTCTCGGATCAAATGGCATAACAAATTAAACATACGGTGCTATCAGATGAACGATAATTGGACAGTTTTATTAGTATTTCATGTTTGGAGAACGTGGCCATTAAAGTAAATTCTGACTGCACAGAGGAACACACTCAGACGTAACACAAGTCCCTCCTGTGCACACCTTTAATATCCTACTCCTGGGTGGCAACCCCAAAAAGACATTAATATAAAGCATAAAAAAAGGGAACAGAGAGAGTGAATTGGTTATTTCCTACCTTCATCTCCTCTTCCATTTCAGAGAGTTTCCGCTCCAGGGCTCGCTTCTCCTGTGGACAAGGATTCATAACAAAGATGGTCACAAGGATTTAGAAGAAAAACTTACAGTACATTTTCTTTCAAAGAAAAACAAGAGTCTTGTATTTCTGTAGGAGTGTTCACTGAAAAGCATCTCAAAGGAACACCCAAGCTACAAGCAGGAGCTGATCAGATGGGACAGGGCAGCTGTTGAGCCAGCAGCCGGCACGGCCCTGAGCTCTCCTCACACCCCTTCAATGAAACATTCCCCCTCCTTCACTGGTCCCAGCTTTCAGGAATTTCTGAATCAATGTGATTTTGAGCTCTGCAGGTGAAGCCATGGATTTAACTGCTCCCCAGTAAAGGAGGCAACAGGAAGAGTCACTGAGCCCATCAAATAAGAAACAGGGAACAGAGAAAGGTGCCTGGAAGTTCTGCTTCTCCCCAATTAATTTAGGGCTTCGAAGCTGTAACACTGATTGCTTTCAGCGTATTTTGGAAACCAGCCATTACACAGCTTGGCTCTGCCACGTGAGTCCTGGTGGTGCTCTCAGCCGACAGCTACAGCCCTGGCCTAGAGGGAGAGACCTGGAGGCCATCAGTGACTTTTTCACCATGAGAGGGCTCAAACCGCCCCAGGAGAGTGAACTGAGCAGGAGGAAATTACAAAGATGGGTCAGAAACAGGCTTTGCACGCTCTTCCCCACTCCCTGACTCTCTGCAAAGAAACAAAAGGCCAGGAGAGTGAGGAAAATACAGGCTTTGAGTGTGGCTGTGGATGATGGGTTCTGGGCCACTTATTGTTCACACTTCATGCAGGGATCCATCAGTCCAGCTGTGCTGGAAACGTTTAATGCCATCCTCACCGAGAACAGCCCGGGACTTTTTTCTAGCTCTCAGAAACCTGCATTTGTGGCTGTCGTGATCCTAATTCAACAAAAGCAATGCAGAGCATTGCTCCAGCTTGGACATCGAGCACAGGTGGGAGATGGGACACATGGTGTGAGTTGCCCCTGGCTGGGGATGTCCACCCAGTGCTCTGGCCACCCATGCTCTCTTTCTTTTCCAAAAGAAAATCTCTGTGTCCTGACTTCCCCAGCACCTGTGCTCAGATGACGGTGATGGCCGCATGTTTGGTGACCCCGCTCAGCCTGCTTTAAGCACACCTAGGCCTCACACGGACCATCGCTTTGAGAATCTCGGAGTTCAGAAGGGTGTGGAGATGGCCAGTTGAAGGTACCTGGCATGGCCTGAGCATCAGCTCAGCTCCAGCCACCTCGGCAACTTCAGCAGCCAAAGCCCGGTGCCTGTGTCGGAGGGTGTGTTACACACTTGTACCCTAACTCTGTCCAAAGGAGGGATCCTGAACGTCACCTCCTCCAAACCACAGCCGTCAAATCCTGGGAAGTGTTTACACATAAAAAATTAAGGTATTTCATTGTAGGAATTGAATCTAAACACGTGGCTCGACCACCCAGCAAAGCTCCTAAAAATTCTGGAGATGAAATGGTTTAGGAGGAACTTCCACTTCAGGTGACCCTCCAACAGGCAAGTGGACATTCCTGAGAAACTGGAACCAGGCTCCAGCTTTAATTAACCACTGGTGGTTACATGGTGGGAGAATGAGTGGTGACGGCCACTAGCTGAAGCAGGGGAGGTTCTGAGCAGATAAAAGGAAAAAAGAAAAATCACTATGAAGACAGTTAAGAACTAGAAGAATGGGCTGCAGCTGTGGGAACCCAACACTTTGTGGTCTTCACGACTTGATGGGACAAAGCCCTGACTAACCTGGTTGGCTCTCCTGGGAAGCACTACAGCTCTCCTCGGGTCCTCTCCCATCTGACCAAAGCTACAGTCCCTTAAGGCAGAGATTTAGACAGACACTGCCGGCTCAGCTTAGCTTTTGCATGAATCTGACTGTTTAATTAAGAGGAAGGAGCACTCCAACATTCAGATTTCAAGTGTAATCACAACAACAACACCCAGCTAGTGCTTTGCCTTGTCCCCCCACCACCCCAAAACAGTCTTTATTTAAAAAGATCAAGATTATTTTAAGGCGTAATGTCTCTTAACGCAATACAATACAATTTTTTGGTTTGCAGCTTCCTATAACAAAAGAAAGAAACCAGAATGAAGATGATCTGCGAAGAGGCAGTGAAAAGGTCAGAACAGAATTATCACTCTGCACTGCTCCATATGGCAAAAATGTAACTTATCTTTTAATTAACACTTTCCTTCAAGAAATTACTATGCCCTGCAGAGGAACACAAGGCAAAGACTGTGGCTCAGAAGAAAGCAGAGACACATACCCTTTTCTCCATCTCCAGCATGCTGGACCGGTCAGAAGTTTTCTCCTGTTTCTGCTATGTAAATTAAAAATAGAAAGCTATTAAAACTGAGAGGCATTCACAGGGCGCTGCACAAAGGCGTAGATAGCCTACACATCACAGCCCGGAGAAGCAGCTGTCTTCACAGCACCACCCACACTTATTTCTGTGAAAAACAACTGTCTCCTCTGTAGCACCTTCCCTCCCCAGAGCTAAATCCTTCTCCCTGCTGGAACAGGCACTGGTTTGTCATGGGCTGGAGCTCAGTTTCCCCAGTCCAGGAGCGGGTTTTTGCCTCACCTGGGCTGCTTTTTCCAGCTTTGATTTGATGTCGGCCAACTCCAGCTGGGCTTCCTGCAGTTTTGACTTCAGCTTTTGATTTTCAGACAGGGCACTTTCATATAACTGAAATAGGAAACAAGAGATTCCAATGAACTGGGGGGGCTCCTGGGCCACCCTCCCCAGACCCCATTCTGCCTCAGATGTGCGGCCTCGGCCGTGAGTGGAGGCAGCCACGGGGTCTGAGTCGCTCCCCTGTCCCAGGATGTTAGAAGAAGGGCAAACAGAACTAGTTTGGACGCTTTACTTGCCTTTTCGTAATTCATGAGGAGTAGGGAAACAGCTGTTTCATTTTGTAGGGTGTTTAAACACAGCCAAGAGGCAGAGAAAAGGGATGTTTTTAATTTAGGTAAACCACTGAGCATAATGAACCACTAAGTTGTGTATGCTCTGCCTGCGATTCTGCTCCGCTCCCCAACACAACACACCTATTTGCTCTTGTGTGTGTTTAGTTTGGAGAGGAGAAAGGAGGACAATTTTAGGCTACTCCAAAACAGATTTTTTTCCCCTTCACTTCCATCAAACAAGCAGGATTTCCACCCCTCTCACCACACTGCTCGCCTTGTCCGGCCAGGCACCTGCATGAGCGGATGCTGCCACCGTGCCAGGGTTCTCAGCATCAGCCTCTTCAGAACTAAGGTCATCTTCACCTCTTTACTTTTCAGGAATCACGGAATTGTCAGAGTTGGAAGGGACCTCTGGAGATCATCCAGTCCAACTCCCCGGCCAAAGCAGGGTTGCCCAGAGCACATCACTCAGGAGCATCCAGGCGGGGCTTGAAGATCTCCAGAGAAGGGGACTCCACACCCTCCCTGGGCAGCCTCTTCCAGGGCTCTGCCACCCTCACCCCAAAGAAGTTCTTCCTCAGATTTGAATGGAACTTCCCATGTTCCAGCTTGTGCCTGTTGCCCCTCATCCTGTCACTGGGAAGCACTGGAAAGAGTCCGGCTCCATCATCCTTCAACCCACCCTTTAGATACTTGTAAACACAGATAAGGTCTCCCCTCAGCTTTCTCTTCTCCAGGCTAAAGAGCCCCAGCTCTCTCAGACTTTCCTCATCAGGGAGATGCTCCAATCCCTCCATCATCTTAGTTGCCCTACACTGGACTCTCTGCAGTAGTTCCCTGTCTCTCTTGAACTGGGGAGCCCAGAACTGGACGCAGTATTCCAGTGCAGAGTAGAGGGGGAGAATGACCTCCCTTCACCTACTGGCCACACTCTTCCCTATGGTCTTTGCCTCGACAGTAGGTGTTCATGGCAGTCCATAGCCCTGCCTTTCAAGCATTGTGTTGAAAGTTTCCGAGATTATAGAAAAAATAATTCTGTGGGGCTCGAGCCACGCCGGCATTCTCACAGTATCTTCCCGTGCTCCTTTCAGATCCCCCCAGCATCTCTTCAGCTTCACTCCTCAATCCCCTTCCCGCAGATATCTCACTTTGCATTGCGTCCTTTCATTCCCTGTCCTTTTCCCACCCTCTGAAGGGCTGAGGCATTGGAAAAAGGCTGGTGTGCCTTCCTGTCCTCGGTTGAGAGACACCGGACTAACTTTTCTTCTAATGCCAGGGAAAATTGCACTTTTAGAAGACTCTAGTGTCTGAATTTCTGCAAATATTTATTTTATAGCCAGCCAGACTCTGTGGGATTCAAGGGTAGTGCTTTTGATCCTTGCCAGGCACAGGGACAAGGAGGAGCAAGGCCTGGGCATTTGACCCAGGCTGGCTGACAGGGTTATTTCATACCATGAATGTCACATTCAATATAAATTAGAAAGTTTGCTGCGTAGCTCTCTCGCCCTTGATGGCAGCAGGTCCAGGCAACTCCTTGCCCTGGTGCTGGACCCCTGAGGCCTTCCCTTCCTCCTGAAGCCATTGCGCTGGCAGTGTCCGCCATTTGCTGTCCCTGCTGGGAGTGCACGGCTTCCCCCTGATAGAATTGGCTGAGTATAATCCTTGTATATCTTATATCAGTATCGGGATTAATACTGGTTCTTTAGTATTATTGTTAATTATGTAGTCTTAGTCTATTAAATCTATTTATATTTCAACCCTTGTGTTTCTTTGTGTTCCCCGATTCCCCTTTCTGGGTGGGGAGGGGTCATCAGGTGATAGAATAAGCGTCTAAACGACAATAAATTGTTATGGGTTTTCTCAAACCATAACACTTCCCAACGCAATGGAAGAGAAAATGAAAATAAGCTTTTTTGATTTCTCAAGACCCTCAGTGCAGGTTTCTGCAGCAGCAGGCGGCATCGAAGGCGCACACAGTGACAATAACACATTGAAAAAAGCCTACTTTTTTATAGTCCCTGTTACTCTCCTCTTCTGCCCTGCTGCTGAGGGCGGCTAACCGGTTCTCTCTGCGGGTGTAGGCACTGGAGCGGCTGGAGGCACGATCGCCGTAGGAGGACTCACTGCTGGTGGGGTTTGTTGCTGCTTCCAACCTAAACCACAAGGAAGACCCGTCACGGTGGAGCTGCTGTTGATTTGGGACAGCCAGTATTAGCCCGACTGGTGAGGACAGGAAGGCATGGCTGGGACGCTGAGAGCCCTCCCCAACCCCAAGCTGGGCATCGCTGCGACACCAGAGCCACCACCGCTTTCAAACTGGAAAAAATTCCAGTGGGTATCAGCCCCAACCCCCAAATGGGCAGTAACACCCTATGGTGTGTTAAGCTCCCATCTTCGTGGCGGGAGCGGGCTCCATTTCTCACAGGGCACGGAGGGTTGTTCCTCTCTGCAGAGAAGCTGTTCAATAATTTGGGGAGCAAAGCGTGAAAACACTGGCCCAGCAGCTGACCTAAGGTGAGAACCAAACAGCCAGTACCAGCCTCAGCTTGTGCCGATGATTTGAAGCACAGCGAATCTCCAAAGCCATAGAAAAAAACAGGCTGTCAATAAATAATAAATAGAAAAAAACTGTAAAAAATAGAAATCTTACCTGGAAAGTCTTTCATGCTGAAGGAAAAAGAAGAAAGAAAAAAGGAATTAATAAAGAGGACAATTAAAGGTTCAATCCAAGAATTGCAGAGCTACCACACAACAGCAATTTCCTACCTCCAACACCAGCACCGAGCTCACAACAAGCTCAGCAGCATTATTTCCCATGCCCAGACTGGGAACCACCCATCCTTGCCTGAAGCTTTTCAACTACTTCAGCTTCTTGGAAGCACTTTGGGTTTCCTTTCTTTTGTTAACCTAAAACTTGCTAAACCTTGTTCTTCAAACCCTAGTCTCCAGAATTGAAATCCATTCCTTTGCACCAAAATGGATCTATTGTTTTCCTTTTCAAATCAAATTATTCTTCCTGACTTTGATCACTGTCCTGGGCACGCTGTGGGTGTGAGGGGTTAATGGACCATGATACGCAGAGCTCGCTGCGTGTTTGTGTTGGAAACTTCAGGAAATCACAGACAGCTCTTTTTCTCCATGTGCAAGTCCCTCCCCCACAAAGAAAAGCTTCACAGTGGTGAGACAATACACAGCAAGAGCTGCACGAGGAAGGGAGAGGGGCCTTACACCCACCAAAAGGGGGGACGTGTTCATGGACTCACAGAATCACGGAATTGTCAGAGTTGGAAGGGACCTCTAGAGACCATCCGGTCCAACTCCCCGGCCAAAGCAGGGTTGCCCAGAGCACATCACTCAGGAGCATCCAGGCGGGGCTTGAAGATCTCCAGAGAAGGGGACTCCACACCCTCCCTGGGCAGCCTCTTCCAGGGCTCTGCCACCCTCACCCCAAAGAAGTTCTTCCTCAGATTGGAGTGGAACTTCCCATGTTCCAGCTTGTGCCCGTTGCCCCTCGTCCTGTCACTGGGAACCACTGGAAAGAGTCTGGCTCCATCCTCCCTCAAATCGCCCCTTAGATAATTGTAAACGTAGATAAGGTCTCCCCTCAGCCTTCTCTTCTCCAGGCTAAAGAGCCCCAGCTCTCTCAGCCTTTCCTCATCAGGGAGATGTTCCAATCCCTCCAGCATCTTAGTTGCCCTACACTGGACTCTCTCCAGCAGTTCCCTGTCTCTCTTGAACTGGGGAGCCCAGAACTGGACGCAGGATTCCAGTTGTGGCCTCACTGGTGCAGAGCAGAGGGGGAGAATGACCTCCCTCCACCTCCTGGCCACACTCTTCCCTACGCAGCCCAGGATTCCATTGGCCTCTTGGCCACAAGGGCCCATTGCTGGCCCATGGAAAGTTTGCTATCCACCAGGACTCCCAGATCCTTCTCCTCAGTAGTGCTTCCCAGAAGATCCACCCCTAACCTATACTGGTGCCTGGGGTTCTTCCTCCCCAGGTGCAGCACCCTACACTTGTCCTTGTTGAACCTCATGAGGTTCTTCTCTGCCCAGCTCTCCAGCCTGTCCAGGTCATGCTGGATGGTGGCAGAGCCCTCTGGAATGTCAGCCAGCTGAAGTGTGTGTTAGGACCTTCTTTCCCCATCAATACCCAAGTCACCCCCAAGCCTTGGATAATCCTTCGCTGCAGCCCACAATTGCTGTAGGACACCCCGCATCGACTGCCACTGCTGTCTCTGCGAGATGTCTCTGTTGGGCAGACACCCAAATTCATGGCGGAGTTGGACCCTTTTCCAGTCCCTTGAACTGGAAGTTGAACCCGATGCTCCCTCCCTGGATTTATTAGCGGTGCTGTTTGAGTCAGCACAAACCACGCTACCAGTTATTTCCCTGGATCCTTTTCAGTAAGTGCAAGAGTCAACAGGAGAAGAAGGACATCACAGAGAAGACGAGGGGTCAGGCTTTTAGTGCCCAGAGGTGCCTGTGCTGGTGTTTGCTCTGCCAAGATCCACCCCTAGACCCAGAGCAGGACGCCTGGCTGAGCTGTGTCTGAAGATCAGACCTGCTGCTCCCCCCTGGCCCATGGACAGACGACGGTGGAATTAACTGCCCCCACTCCATGGAGAAGGAGGGTAGAGGAGCGACCCGGCGATGTCTCTGCTCAAAGCCAGAGGACCACAAGGGCCAGTCCTCGAGCAACCCAAGGACCGCTGTGCACAGCCTGCCTGCATCCCTGCCCTCGCTCGGCAGCACGCAGGGACGTCTTACATATATCTAGCTATTACGTTTTTAATTCACCCTGCCCTAATGTAACCCTTACCCCGAATCCCGACTCAAGGCAGGAGCCTCCCCACGGAACCTGCAACCCCTGCTCTGAGCCCAGCCCTCTGAGGTGGGACCAGCACAAGAGAAAGGAACCAAAGAATCCCAGCGTGGATGGACAACACCATCAGCTGAAGCTGCCACAGCTAGCACCTTCTCCCTACAGCTGCACCGGCAGGGCCACCCCAGCCGGGCTCCCGGGGCAGGTCTGGGTGCCAGCCCCATGCTCTAGGGACGGTCACCAAAGCTCCAGGAGCCTGTCCTGGTGCTGGCACCAGTCCTGAGCCACGGCAGCGGGTCCAGACCCATATTATTTAATTTGCTCTAACCTCTCTCTGTGCACCAAAGGTCTTCTTTGCATCGCACAGGTGAGGAACCACCCGAGGGAGGCAGCAGAGGGTTTCCACCCTCCTCCCTGCACCTCCTCCAGCAACGCTGGCTGCTGGCCGGGAAACTTCTCCCGTTGTGGCAGGGCCATCTCCCTGCTCGGCCAAACAGCTGGGCTTGGGCCATGCTCCGTAGGAAGCTCAAAGCCAGTAAGTTGGGAACAGTTTCCATATGGCACAGGGCTGTCATCAGGATGGTTTCCCTTTTTCAGCCACAAAACGCTGGCTGATGTCACCATGGTCCTTCGTTAGCCGAGCTCCCCACATGTCCCTCTTAAAGCCCTCAGCTGCCTGACAGCTCCCGTTTAATTTTGGCCCCACGACCCAACCTCCCCTATTGAGCGGGAGAGGGGAATTAGGAAGCGATTAACAAGCCTCTTGGTGAAAGTTATTTGTGCACTTTATGCTAATCCCCTTCAGTGGCCACTTTTCTTACGCTGACAAACGGCTGGGCCAGTAATCCACTTAATATCAAGCCTGCATTTATTTCAACAAACGCACCTGCTAATGTATTTGAACAGCGCTGAGAAAGTCCACACGCGGCTGGGCAAGGCCATGTGGAAACCAAGCAATAAAAGCTGAGCAGATCCCCAGGCCGGCGTGCTTGCAGCAGGAGGAAAAAATCGTTTTTGTCTTTTATTTTCCTCCAAAGAAACTAATAATTTCCACAGGCAGAGAGCAGGGATGTGCTTCTGCAAAGGAAGGGCGCGGTAAGAAAGGAATCGCTTTAAACACAGCGGATGGGAACAGCGAGGGGAGGAAAACCCAACAGGTTTATTGTGTTTAAAACCTTCCTGTGCTGGATACTGGGATGAATTATTTCAGGCTGCAATTGTCGCTGTGTCTGTAAAGAGGGAGGGAGGTGCCTGATGAGACGGAAGGACCTGGGAGCATCGTCCCTGCCGCCGCTGCTGGCCTTAGAGCAGAGAACGCGCAGTGACCACCCCCCACCGGCACCCCCGGCTCCAGGAGGGCTCCAGCCAAGGGCGACTGCGCCGTGATTTCTCCTCCTGCCACTTTATGTCCCTTTGGTCTCCCTTAAAGCACATCCCTGCCACGAAACGACTCCAGGGTCCTGCAGAAACAGCAGGGAGCTACAGGAAAGCCGGCCGCTTTCCTCACCCTTCAATTTTTGGGTGCCTCTCTCCGCTTCAGTTAAAAGTGGTATTTTTGAGACAAAGATGATTAAGCTTGAGATTAACTCGATAAAGGCTGAGGTCTGGAAGGCAGAGCCTGATACAGCAGCTGCTGAAGTATTCTGACTGTAATGGAAGTTGCAGAAGAGTTTTCATCAGTGGGTCAGTCTCCTGCTTGCTGCTACCTTCAGAGAGGGAGGGAAGATTTATTTATTTTGTTTAAAATCACTTTCTGACTCAGTATTTTCCTGTGTTTTGCACAAAGGCCAGTGTTTGTGCTGATATTTCAAAGAGCAGCTTATTCAGGTGTTTGGTTTTTTGTTTGTTTGTTTTGGGTTTTTTTTGAAATAATGATGGAGCAGAAAAAAATCCTAGGAGGAGAAAAGTTCCAATTTGCACCTTCAAAAAAAAGCTCCAACTAAAAAAGAGAAGATGGAAAGCAGCAGGTCTTAGCACAAAGAGAGGCTTTGATGTCCGAAGAAGAGAGTTAAATGAAAGGAGGAGTAAAATCTCTTGCTCCCGGGAGGCGGCGGTGCCGTGCGGGAGGTACCGGAGCGGGGAAGCGCCTCCTCTGATGTTCGCAGGGAGACAGCCCTGCTGTTTGCTCAAAGCCAAACATTTCCAGAGGCCACTGGGACATCCCGCCGGAGACATAATTTGAGTAGAAAACAGCATCTTTCCGTCTCGGTTCTGCCCTGCTTTTGGCCAGAACGCCCTTGGGAAACTTCTCCAGGTGCCTCCAGAGGCGTCTGCACCGAGAGCTCCGCAGCCCCTGGCTTTTATACAACCACAAAATATTCGTTTAAACTCCTGCAGCACGGGCTGGCTCCTTGTGCTGCGTGTGTAAGGAGTGAGGGTTGTGTCTGCTCTGAGACGGAAACTCAGAGTCAGAAAGTGAAGGTCAAAAGTCTCCCTCCTTCATTTCTGGAAAGAGAAGGTGGGGGAAAACAGAGGGAAAGAAGAGCCACCAAACGTGGCAAAACGTGAGCCACCAAAAAGGCACCAAACATGCACTTATGGACCGAGCTGGTGCAGAGAAGGGCTCTCCCCTCCCGACTTTTCCTTGAATGAATTCTGTGCGATGTGCTAAGAGTACAAAGGAGATGCTGAGAAACTGCTGTATCCACTCTACGTGAGCACTGAGGGGTTTTTTTTCTTCCCCTGGCAAATTTGGAGCAGCACTGTCGGTTTTACCCAGACTCCTTCATTTCCCTCGGGATCAAAAGTTTGACAAGAAACATTAACAGCCAGGGAAGCATCGGGTGGTGAAATTATCCTTCCTGCCATCTAAACAGGGTCACATCGCTGCGGGGTCTGGGGGAGGAGGCCCCCGGGGAGACACGAGGTGCTGGCGGCGGCTGCCCTGGTTCAGAAAGCGGCCCCAAGCCCCGGCGCGGCTGCGGGAGAGCACCCAGACACCCGGGGGTGGCCTTCAAAGGAAAACTTAAAAGCACAGAAACCTTGCTGTTGTGCTTGAGAGTTTTGGTAACCCTCAGCTCTTGGACCTGAGATCTATGTCCAGCTCTGGGGCCACCAACATCAGAAGGACATGGAGCTGTTGGAGTGGGGCCAGAGGAGGCCCCGGAGATGCTGGAGCCCCTCTGCTGGGAGGGGGGGCTGAGAGAGTTGGGGGGGTTCAGCCTGGAGAAGAGAAGGCTCTGGGGAGACCTTCCAGTCCCTTAAGGGGCTCCAGGAAAGCTGGGGAGGGACTCTGGATGAGGGAGGGGAGCCCTAGGAGGAGGGGGAAGGGTTTGACACTGAAAGAGGGGAGATGGAGATGAGATGTGGGGAAGAACTTCTTGGCTGTGAGGGTGGTGAGAGCCTGGCCCAGGTTGGCCAGAGAAGCTGTGGCTGCCCCATCCCTGGAGGGGTTCAAGGCCAGGTTGGAGGGGGCTTGGAGCAACCTGGTGTGGTGGGAGGTGTCCCTGCCCAGGGCAGGGGGTGGCAATGGATCCCTTAAGGTCCCTTCCAGCCCAAACCATTCTATGATCTTTCCTCCTGTCCATCTCCCGGTGGGTAGCACATTCAGGTAGTGCTGGGGGTGGCAGAGGACAGCCAAGGGTTCAGCCAGTTTGCCCAGCCCTCCCAGACAGGGTCAGAGACAATTGAGCCCAGGGCTGGAAAACACAGGTCACCTGAGATGGGACCTGAGAAAAAACGCAAAGGGCATCGTTCCAGCCTGGTCTTCTGGGCCCCCAGTTCTCACCGGCCAAAGGCAGGGGCAGAGCTGGGGACCGGCTGTGGCTCCCCCACCTGATGCTGCACAGCACCAGGAATGCTGTACGGTTTTGATTTTAAAAATGTGCTTGGACCGTGGAGGGCAGGAGCCTTCTCTTAAAAACTCAGAAACGTTTACAGCTGTTAGGAGTTCAGTAAAGTATAATTAAAACCAAGTTCCTCATGGAAGGTTTAGATAAAGTGCAGCCCCGAGCTGCAGTACCAAAAGGGGGATCGGCCACGGCTCCTGCCAAGTCAGAAATTCGCCTAATTGCTTCCAATTGCGTTCTTCTGTGGCTGGGATCTGACCCAGCAAAGGCAGAAAAAATCTACTATTTACATTGGTTCA
>VXAK01001496.1:2308-12949 GCA_013399435.1 Arenaria interpres | reverse complement strand
AAAAAAAAAAAAAAATCTATCCTGCTAACATAATTTCAACCATTTAAAGCATATCCATTATTATACCAGTCATGTTCATCTTTACATCATAATGATAATTCCTTCTTTCTTTTCTTTCTTTTTCTTTTTTTCTTTTTTTCTTTTTTTCTTTTTTTCTTTTTTCTTTTTTTCTTTTTTTCTTTTTTTCTTTTTTTCTTTTTTTCTTTTTTCTTTTTTTTTCAGTTCAACTAATGGTTACATAGTGTTATCCCCACCATTTTTCCTAATTAAGAGCTATATGGTCTGCTGTAGTTCCTTTCTTTGGTTTTTCACTTGATTTTATTTTCTGCAAAAATTTCTAAGTCCTTACTTTGTCTGTACTACAATATTTATTAAATCTTATATAGTACTGAATATGCCCCACATGACCACTTTTGGGGCCCAGCAGCATTTGCCCCTAAAACTTCAGTTGCCTGCTTAGACAAGAGCTTCCTGAATCGCTTCTCCATCTAAATACTAACTAAATATCACTCTGCTCCTATGCAGTTTGCTGTAAACCAGCCTAAGGGTATTGCTGACAGCTACACTGCAGCTATTTGCATTTTCATTTGCTTTAGAATATCTTACACAGGAAGAGGTTTCCATTACATATATTTTTCACCTGAAAAAATACCAAAACAGAGGCATTCTATATCCATTTGAAAATTTAAGTCAAAATTAAATGTCACGATAGGAAAGTTCCGTCTTGGAAAAAAAAAAAGACAAGGATATTCTCAGAAACAAAGCAATTTTGAATGACCTTCCATAGCAATATCTGATTTGTGTACTTGCCTATGTAAACTGGTAGCTACACTTACTTCATTTCATTTGCATGCATATTTTATTGAGTTTCTTTGTATTTCCTTTATAAAGACTGATGGGTATAGTAACATAGCGGTGGCTGTGAGAGTATCCAGTGTTTCCTTAACAGTGATTTTCTCCTTTTCAGGGTGTGGGAACTGCTGGTGAAGAGAAGAGCAGCAGGAAAATCTATTTTTCAGCAGTTCTCATTTGGTAAGTCCCAGAGACTTTGGTGCTTTGTCTACTTCATTGTTCATATAGTTAGTTATGGGTACTGACCACAAGAGTCAGATGTAGATGACTTCTCACACTTCCATACTTTCTCTGTTAACAGGCTGCAAGGGGTCTATGAGTCCAGGCTGGGTGTACTAAATCCAAAGGATACCATCTTGCCTATTTAAATCTCACTCTTCCTGGTTATGCAAGGTAGAGGAAACAAGGATGATGTGATTAGCATTGTCTGACATATGGACTCATAGAATCATAGAAGGGTTTATGTTGGAAAGGACCTTAAAGGTCATCTACTTCCAACCCCTCCCTGCAGGGACACCTCCCTCTAGACCAGGTTGCTCTCAGCCCCAACCAGCCTGGCCTTGAGTGCTTCCAAGGACAGGGCATCCACAACTTCCCTGGGCAACTTTCAACTCAACTTTCTCAAATTTGTGATCAACTAAATAAATATGAATTAGAATATTACTCTGCAAAACTAAAGTGCTGACTGAAATGCATGCATGGCCCATATCATAAGGTCATATCAGAGCAGTTAAGAGATACCGTTTTGATTTAGTGTGGGTGTTAGATCATACTCAGGTTGATATCCACACATCAGATTCTGCCTTGCTTTCATAATGAAATGCTAATAGAATGTAAACTCATGGTTGCAAGAAAATAAAGTGAGTGGATACTTTCAAACATTTAGACAAATGCCTCCTTCCTATTCAGAAAATAATTTTAAATTGTTAGTACACATGAGCAGCAATATAACTGTTGCTAAGATACAGATTTACAAGTAAGCTTTAAAATAAGAAAATAAAAAATCCTACAACAGTTTAGTTTAATGGAAAAATCCTTTGCATCACTTTACCTAAAAACTTCTCCCTCTTATTTTCTTTTGTCTGCCCAAGTAGCAGCTCAGCAGTTATTCCCAGAATTCTAAGTAGCTGTCTCTACTGCACCATTAATTTGAAGTAAATAAAAATATTTCTCTTCTATCTCTGCAAAACACTACAGATATCAAGAGGGCAATGTAATTATGAAAGAAAAACACTAGGTGTTCATTGAGAACGAAATCTGTCAAAACCATTTTTAGTTATTTAGCATTTCTTCTATGACTGAATTACATCTTCACACTTTAAAGGAAAACAATAAGTGCAGTGTTGTTCTTATACCAAAAGAGTTTGAAAGACAAAACAATTATTGCAATCACTATAAATTGTTTTGCAGCGTATTTGCATCAGTACTTAAAAATTTTCCCAGTAAGAATTTCTTGCTACAAGGACAAATTCTAAATAATTCCATCACAAACACTTTGAAGGTGCTACATCCAACACATGCTATTCTATTGCTTAAGTCGAAAGAGAAAGATAAGCAGTGGGTTGGAGAAGAGTAGGATTTCTTACTATGATACTGTACCCAGGAAGTTGTGCAATGATCTTTTAAGATAAGGAACTTACATTACCCCTACATCTAGCATGTAATATATGTCACACCATGAAAACTCAGACTGGTAAAGAAGTATAGCAACATGACTGGGACACAATGTATCACCTGATCAGGTTAATTCCATTTTCTAAATGTTAAATACAAAGATATACAGAGGCACAACTGCTTACCAGATTAAATTCTTGTTGGTTTTGTTATTATTAATGTATAAGTTTTTCTATGCGAGTTGTTGCATGTTCTGCATTTGACACAGATGAATTTCAGAAATCAGTTTAGTACCATATGACAAAAAGGCATAAAGATATCTCAGGCTCTGAACAATTTTAGTGTGCCAGTGTACAAACACTTGCAACAGACTTCCTCAGAAAATTAGTGAATATAAAATAATGAATGGGAAGGAGGCATCCTTTCAGCTTTTGGATATGACTCAGATGTTTGTATATGGGTAAATAATGCTGTTGTCACCCAGCATGTGAAGACTAGCGATAAGTTACTGCAGCAAGTGGATCACAGTATGAAATAATTCAGTTAAAAATTCCCTGGGAAAGAACTGTCGTTTTCTTTACTGCATAAATAACTCATAGAATCTGTCTGGTATAATGAGTGAGGATCTTTGATAGTGCACTGGTAAGAACCCTAAAGAAAATCAGAGAAAGAACATTAATGGTACCTTTAAATAGAAGTATTAATGTTATGATAACATTTTGTGTTAGAGTGTATTATCCCTGCAATAATTTTCAGTGTAAAACCAGTTAATATTTTAAAAACCTGAGAAAATTAAGTTTATGTCCTAGTAAGAAGCTTTTATTTTAAACAGATTATAAGAATAGTTTGATTACAATGTAAATTATTTGTTTGCGTGGTATGAAATACAAATATTCATATGACTCATAGCTGTGTTATCTTTTGATCACAAGGTAAGTCAGAACAATTAACACAGAAAACACACTATATGTAAACATAGCAACTTTGAGTTTTATACTAACATTTTCTGAAGAGGCTTAAAAAAGCAATCTGTTCTTTGCTTTTTAACAATGAATTAAGAAAGAGAATGCAATGACTAGTCTACATATTTTAACTTAATTTTTCATAAGAAACGCTTCCTCAGCTTAGGGTAGAAAAAGGTGTATTATTTCTTTTTAAAATTTATCTTATTTTCTTTACCTTAGATTTTGTGGGTGTTTTTAGAAATGCTCCATACAATAATATGAATAACAGAGGTACTCCTGTGACTGTATGTGAAGACTAATATCAGTATCTTTGCACAAATTTAGTAATGTTGTCCCATTGCACGTATCTTTCCATAAATTTATTCTTCTCTGGTTTGAAGTTGACTAACATTATCTGCCAGAATTCAAAGAGGAATTTTAAAAGCATTGGACATGCTAACCAGTACTTTCAAAGTCAGCGTTATAATAGCAGGACTGCATGAATGTATATTTGAATTTGATGTCTCCCTCAGTGCAAATAAATGTTCGTCTTTTTTAGCTGCTCACGTAGAATGTCAGGTCAAAAGTGTACAATGCTGCCATTCTAAAGTTTATAATCACTATATGCAAGTGAAGTAACAGATTTAATGAATCACTATCTTCCACTTGACTTGAAAATATATCGAGAATGAATTTCATAAATGGTCCATATTAATCCACTGATAAGCTCTTTTGAGACAACCTTCTCCCATCAGAACAACCTCTAAACAAATATAAAACAAAATCTCCCATGCTATCAGCTATGTTAAGTAGTTCTTCTTTAAAAAGTGGTCTCTTTAAATGGTAGGATATCTGATCAAAATTGTGTATTTTATTGTTGAGTAGATTTCACTAATATACTAAATGACTCATCTTTTTACCCTTAAACACCTTCTGCATGCAGTGAAAAATGTTTTAAACATTAATCTTCAAAATATATTATATTTTGTGACAAAAGGAGATTTTACAGTATTTATTTATTTATATCTGTTGTTTTTCAGTATCTATTATTTGTCAGCCAACAAACACAGAATTCTTTCAATATAAATAGTAAAAATGTATCAAGTAAAAATGTGTTAATCTCATCTGGTTACTTCTCTTAAGTATCAAAATACATAGAAAGAAAATACTTCTAATGAGTGGTTTAGATGGAATATCAGACATCTGGAGAAATTTTCAATTTTTTTTTTCATTTTTGAGGTGTTCAGAGATTGTCAGAGGTGACTGTAGAAAATTTATCAAATAAGATACTTATTGAAGTAAGGGTGAAGTAAGAAAAATTATTATTTTTTCCCCAATTACTCAGTCTCCTTAAAGAGATGAATGAAAAAGTTTAAATACATATTAAAAAAAAAAACCAAAACCAAAACCAAACCAAACACTGCAAAATAATGTATTTGGTGAAAGATCTGAAATAAAGTATCCATATCTATTCAGTGTTCATCAGTAGAATTATTTTGGGGAAAATATATTGCATAGGGGTTATAGTGTAAGGATTCTTGCAGCTACTGAGCTATGTCTCCTTTTTGGAAGTTATGACATCTATGAAGCACCTAATAGGGATATTTTCAACTGTATTCAAATGCATATCTTCCAAGAAATGAGCACAGCTGTTTCTTGGATTCATTGCCAAGGTCATCTGTCATTCCAGTTTCCCTCTCTGTAACACTAAGAGCTCCCAATTGAGAACATTCTTCTAAATTATACATCAGGACTTTCACTCTGGATTAGCTTTATGATGAAAATTCAAAGACAGAGCAGAAAAGGACCATGGAACTTATTTCTTAACTGAGCAAGGCTTTACCTGTTACAGCACTGAAAACTGGGTATAAACTTGTCTGATTTTGTGATATATTTTCACGTTTTCCAACCTAAAAAGAAATAGCGCATGTGGTTGTGTCTGTGTATGTGCAGAGGTGAAGAAAACAAAAGGAGGGCAGGGAAATTACTGAAGGGCTGTGATGATTTTCATGTATATAGAAAAAGATATTAATACAACTGATTCAGGAAGCAATTTTAAAAAGACTGGAATGTTGTAGAAATGACACTGAGGAGGAAAAAGCAAAGCAAATGCTTGCTATTGTCTTGCAGATTTAATGGGAAAAATGTATCAGATAAATGGAGGAAGTTTCTCAGGGTATAGTAAGAAGTATATGTCAAAATCAAATGAGCCTGATCTCCTAATTTTCAGCCTGAAATATTTGCATTTTAAAAATATCATATTTCCTGTATTTTGTCTCCTATCAGGCTTGCACTGATATTTTCTTCTACAATTAACTCTTAAATGAAAAACATATTTTGATTTCAGGGAGGAGAAAAGAAACTCCACAAATGCATCAGACAAGGCAGGAGTACGGAACCTCTGATTAGTTCTGTACAACTATTGTAGTGGAGGTCTGTAAGTAAAGTCAAACTCTTTCAACTTTCTTGTAGACTGCCGTGTCTACCATGTAGGTGGTTTAGACTTTATATAAATTAGGTTTGCCTACATTTGCTTAATGACATAGCACATGAAGAACTGCATAGCTGATTTTATTCTCTGGTTATTAATGCAGCTTCTCCTTTTGATATTGAAACTGATACAGAAATATGCTAGAAGGATGACAACATAAACAAAAAAAAAAACAAAAATGGCAGCTTTAAAGTAGGAAAATTAAAACCTCTTTTTACTGTATTGCGTTATGGTTTATGTTCAAATAGACCTGTGAAGCATAAAATTATCTTTTCCATATGAGATGGAAATCACAGTCTCCCATGGCTGCATAAAGACTGAAGACTTTTATCTTACTCTATCTTTCTTGTAAGACAACACATGAAAGTGCCTGCCAAGAAAAGGATTCTACGATATATCACTAGCAGAAGATCATGGTTTCTTATGATGTGGTTATATGCCCTGCAGTACAGATTTGGGGGTTTCAGTGAATAGCTCTGTAATAATCTTAAGAGACAGCCAGTTTCCATAAAAAACAGTATATCGGATCACTGGAGCCAATCTTTTTTATTACTCAAGTCTACTACTTTTCTGTTTCTTTGTTTTCCCTCTGCCCCTCAGGAAGCGGGAGAAAGAGTGAGAAGGGGAGAACCAGAACCAGTGCTCAGGTAGCATTGATTAAAAAGCAGAAAAGAAACTGTCTCTAAAATTCCAGAAACTTCTAGACCTCTTGCCACCTTGTATTTCCAGGAGGAAATGACTGCACACTTTTGCCACTGTTCCAGCAGTCTTTTTAAGAGAATGAAGAATTGCTTGCTCTCTCTTAATTAATGCAATTGCTGTTGCTTCCTTACTCTTTTTCCACAGCCTTAACCCACAGGAGTAAAGATTTTTTTAATACTTTTGTTCACTAGTGTTCTGATTCCTTCTGCATCCTTATATTTAGTATTCAGATTTCACCAGTTTCTTTTTTTCTCACGAATCTGTAAGTTAACGCACAACAGCAACAGCCAAAGAAGATAGTGTTTATACAGCAGGGACAGAGGGGACTGACTCCAACCTGACTAACACAACCTGTCAAGGCCATCCCAGTTCCCTGAGGGAGACTTTCCTTGCCCCTGCTTCAGCCATGGTGTCACAGGGCAGCGGGGAAAGAAGTAAGGGGCAGGGAACTAGGGACCTAATAACTCTTGGGATCCACAACTCACTAGTTAATTAAGAAAAAGAGGCATCTCCAGAATTTGATTCAGCTTAGTAAATATTTCCTCTAGAGGTTGCCCTGGCTGATCAGTAGACATGATGCAAACTGCAAACAACTGAAGTATTTTATGATTTTGGTACAAATGACTTCAGCAAGTAACATCTCTTCAAAGTATTCCTCAGACTCCTGCCATGGTGAAGGTACCTAGTGGCTCAAAGAGCAAAATGTACCTTCCCAGGAGAAACATCATGATTATACTTGAATCACATCTGTCTTTTTACTAGATAGTTCTTTTTATCTTTGGGATATCATATTTTGGGATATTTGAGATATCACTTACAGGATCATGGAATCCATGTCAGTTTTCTTCTTGGATCAGTGAAGATGACTTCAGAAGTGAGAAAAGGGGTATTGGAATATCTGAAACACTGAATTCAAAAAATGTCAGAAGAAAGAATGCTCAAACCCAAGGTAACCTCAGCCACTTGCTTGAGTCCATGCCCTTGTCCGAACCATGAAGTCAGAAGAACTTTGCAGCTCCCAGGTCTGAAGTGACCCAGGCCACAAGGTGACCAAAGATCAGAGTGAGACCAGAGCAAATTCAGGGCCTCGCCATGCTCTTGTAGGGTTGCAGGGCCAGCTACAGGGTAACCTGTGAAGAAAATCTAGCTCCTTTACAGTATAAAAGCTTCTGAGGGGAAGTGCAAGAGAATAGACAACATGGTTGTCATAATGTCACCTGTCTCCAGTTCTGTTTGCTTGTGATTTTGTTTATCAAAGCCAAGATGCTTCAGCTTAGAGATAATGAAAACTCGCACAAAATAGAAACACTGTATAGGAAAAAGATCTCAGAATAACTAATGTAATTATAAAATGGTAATGCAAGCATTCATGTTGCAGAAAGTCTGTCTGATTATCATGTGGTTATCTATTTCTCTCCCAGGCAAAGCAAAGTCAGCAAAACACCATAAAAAAAAATGAACTTGACAGTCAGCAAACTGTTCTTATTTCCGTACAGCAAAGGATCCAAAAAGTTACAGTAACTTGAATCTCGTCTTTTCTAAAATTGGCAGCCAGCACATTTTCTGAAAGAATAGGAGTCAGAAGCCAAAGTAATGGAAAGAAAGCTGGCTTATGTCTACAGTCTTGAGAGAACAGAGAAGAGGTATTTGTGAACTTGTCTTCTGTGGAGCTAGAAATTAGGAAGGCTTCAATACCCACTATTCATGGCCTTGAAGAAACTCTGAGAAAAGCAACTGCACTGTGACTGAATGTAATATGAATATTACAGGTATTGGAGGATGAGGGAAATGATAGAGTCTGGATTCTTAATAAAGTGCTAATCCAATACTGCTTGAGCTCTGCTTTTAGCCATTTCAGCAGGCTTCAGGCACCTGAAATTCAGAGAACTGAGATTTTTGTCCTGTTTTTAGTTTAATTATTTCAAAAAATCCCATGTAATAATGTAGCACACTCAGCCTACACTGATTTTACAAAATGAGCTTAGTATTATGTTGTACTTATTATTTTCTACTACTGTTATGAAAAGAATTGGACCATGAAACCAAGGTGATAAAAAATAATAGTTGAACTAAAGAAATAACTGCAACATCAAATGAAGCATCTAAGTCATTTTGTCAGCTCTCATTTGACCTTTTTTCACAGTTGGACTTTTAATAGACTGAGAGACAGTACTAAAGTAATGTGCTGTGCTTTCAGCCAAAGAACTTATCAGTGCTGGCATAGATTTCATGACCCTGAAGAGTTCAGATATGTATCTAGTACTCAGACCTAAATCTCTCTTCTCCCTTTATCAAAACTTGATTTTTATTTTTTTTACCATTGCCATAGTGGCAATAAAAAAATCTTGTTTAAAACCAAAAGGTCACTTCATTTTTATGAGGGTTCACTAACTCACAAACATAAATATAGAATATTTAATCTGATTAATTTACTTTAATTCTGCAAACTTTTACATGTTTACTTACATGAATAGGTCCACTAGCATGATTTGGATTGCTAATCTTCCTAAAGATAAATATCTATTTGAAAAGTAGGATCTTTCTTGTACTGATAACGCAGTAATAACCACAATGTACATGCAGGTACACTGGAGTGAAAAATTGTGCTGCGGTGGCCAAATGCCCCAGGAACACCTATCTCTTCCTATGGAGAAGATAGTGTTTATATAGCTATGTCACATTTATTCCTGTCTCTCTTTGGGGATCATATGCAGATGATTTCTACAGATACTTTAGAAAGCCTTAGAAATCTAATGTCTGGTATAGAAATGAAACCTGGTAAGCCCTAGAGTGATCACAGGACAAGACAGAAAGATGACCTGAATAACTATTTCTGAACAGTAAAATAGCCCAAAGGAACAGCAAGGATAACACACATTTTGCTCTTTTCAGATAAGCCAAATAAGTATTTCAGAGTTATAAACTGAAAGAAATTACTGGTTTTTTCCCTTCTTCAGCTCCGTATCTGTAAAATATATGTAAAAAAGAAAATATATACTAATTCTTGTAAAAATAATTTAGATAGAAATATGTACAGTTTCAAAAGCCAGAGGGACTTGAGGCTAATACCTGTATTCACCCTTGTGAAGTTATACAGAATTACATCAATACACTATAGAATATGACCAGGCCTATACCTGCTCCTTCATGTTTTATTATTTGATTGTTTATAATCTGCTGCTCTTAAAAATTTGTATTTATTTGGTTTTCCTTAGGAGAAAACTTTATGGAAATTTATTTAATTATATGTGCTTGCATCCATCTGCTTGTCTCCATAGCTACTTAATTGTCAGGAGACATGTAATACTTTAAGCTGATCCCAATATTTTTCTTAAAAAATGTTGGGGTTTTTTTGTTTTGTTTTGGGTTGGGTTTTTTAGTCAGTGAAAGACTTTCAAAATATAACTTAATTGACTTGTTAGTGTACACTGAGGCTTCCAGTAGGCTGGATGCAGTACCCTGAGACTGATCCAACTTGCATACTTGCAAACACAGGCTCCTTTTCTGTAGAAATCAGGGTGCAGATCTTGGCCCATTTGTGTCTCACTCTAAATCAGGGGACAGTATGAAGTTAGTGTGGGAAGATGAGAAGTGATTTTTGCTCTCTTAGTTAGGTCATAACGTTATTGAAACAGGAAAGTTCCTTACAAGATTAGGTAAATCTATATAATATCTTTCACAAAAACAGAAAAAAGTTGAAATTGTGTAATTGGCAGTTCATACTTGGAATAATGTTTCTTCTGTTTTGTCAAGGAATAAGTATTTTTGTCCGTATATACCACAAACTTAACTCCAGGGTGAATTCAGACGGACACATGTGGAGTTCAAAACCTTGGACTAAAATATTATTATCTGTCAAACATTAGGAAAATGAAAATTAATGCCAGTGTCAAACCCAGAATTACTACTTCTTTTAGGACACATTCCTAATTGATGCTGGGGTCATCTTTCATCTTCAATTAACTCTCAGAATAGACACAAGATTTTTGCAGCATTGCCTCTGGATGATGGTGTAGTGACCTTGTTTGTTGTTTATCA